>CYKH01001970.1:5083-17345 GCA_001460835.1 Bodo saltans | reverse complement strand
TGGGTTGGCGCCTGAGAAAAGACATCATGTACCGATAGATCGTCTTGTTGGGTCGTGTTGTCACCGCGTTGGACTTCCTCCTCTGTCCTGAGTTCTGATCTTTGGTAGATTGTGTCTGCGGGCTCAGTTCGATGTTTCTTCACCAGTGGTGGTCTTCCTCGCTTAAGTACTCGTTGGTATTTTTCTTCGGCATTGTGCCGAAGAAAATGCAGATGTGTCGATTAAGGGACGGTTTGTTCTGAAAGTCTTCAGAGCAAGTATATCGTGCACAGCGAGGGGGTGCCATCTCTCTTTTTTTTCTTGAAAAAAGGTTAATTAATTTGCCCTCCTGCTCACAGACAGGCATTGAAGAAGTGTATATTGATTTGGGAAGGGTCAAGGGCATCACAATCATAGCACTGAATTGTCAAGTGGCAATATGTTGTCAGGGTTCACCTTTAACGAGGTGACTTCCTGTTCAACGGTACGCATAAACGTAGCTCATATTTTCTGCGAAGATGTTTCTCTTGAATTCCAAGATGTTAGTAATTAGTGTGTTTGTGAAACTTTTTGTTGCGCTTACCTAAGATGGAGGCGGTGATACCCGTTGGCACACGCGGCACTGCAAGGTCTGCAAGAGTCTCGTCAGTGTCTGGGGGCAGCGATGCCGACAACATGTGCTCCATTTCCGAATTTGGCTGAGGATGCTTCTCATTGTTTCGTTTGAGCAGCGATGAGTCCGTGCTTGCAGCAGGCGCGCGCGGCGTGTCTGGGGGCAGCGATGCTGACAACATGTGCTCTACTGCCGAATTAGGCATTGTCTTGAAAACTGGAAGAGGAGGAACAACGCCAGGTGTCTTCGACACAAATTCGTCAGCGACAATTATCGGCAATAGTGATGAAATCGCAGAAGTCGCGTTTGAGTCAGGCGGTGCTGGATTAGACTTTGGGCGACGTGCGGGTACCGATGACGATGCAGCATTTGGAGCACTTCTGTGCGGTGCAGAGCAATTAAACGCATCAAGGATGCTGTGAAGCGTAGATGACAAATCACACTGATCACAATAACGAGATGTACCCTTCCAGCTTCCGTTTCGGGTTGCAGAGTGAGGATTTCCAGTCAACGAGCGAATCCACTCTCAGTGCTTCTAATACATTGGCAACGGGTGGATAACGTGCCACAGGCACTTTGTATTTAGGGGAAAATATGCGACCAATGAGATTGTGTATCGATGGGGCCGTCATCATCATCATCATCGTCATTGCCATGACCACTTTCGTCTCTGCTTGCAGCAACGTGTTCGAGAACACATGATAATGGGTTCATGACAGACGAAACTTTTTGCTCCATTATCTCGTTGAGAGCAGCGGCGATGCTGTAGTGCGCTGGCATTCGATGATGCTCTTGACGATGGCCTTCTGTGGTCTCAACTATTTGTGTTGCGCCGCCTCGTAATCCTCGACCTCCGCCTCTGCCACCGCGAGTAGCACCGGGCCTCCTTAGCGGAAGGGCGCGCACCAAGATGGTAGTACGTGCGTTCTCTTCTCTCTGAAGCGACCAGTGGGGCGGATGAGTGGGAGATGAAATGTCTTTATCGAGCGAATTACAGTGAAACAGTTGCGTCGAGATATTTGCAACAAATCGCATTTGAAGATGCTTGAGCACATTGACAGCGCTGTGAGAGAGAAATGATCGCACTTCTTCCTCAGCAGTTGCAAACGAAGTATCGTTGCTTGCGCGACTCGCAGTGTTGTTACTCTCGCGATACGACTCCAGCTGTCGATGTGTTCGAAGCAAACGTCGCAGTACTTCGAAAAACAGTGGAGACTCGAAAAAGTTCTGGAACGATGCTTGCTCACGCTGGCTTCTCACCGATGTCGTCGCCTCGCTACTGCTGCTCAGCACTGTATGTTCGCCTTCTTCAATCACAGCGGACACTGAAGGAATGCGAAGCCCATCGCAGGTAGACCAAGGAATGTCTGCATGAACAAAAGGTAGCGCATCGGGCTGGATGCGCCGCATGAGTGAGGGTGTATCTGGCTGGGAGATTCCAGACGAGATGAGGGGCACCAATGTCCCTTTTTGATCAGGGATTTGCAATTGGTCCAGAAATACAACATGTTGTTGTTGTTTGTCGACATCCGATGGCTTCCATGAGAGTTCGACTTCGTGGAACTTGGCCGAGGTGACCAAGAGCCTTTGAAGTGGTAGAAATACGGCCGAAGAGTGCCCAAGCAGTTCGTTTCGTCAACAATGATTTGAGAGATGCTGACAGCGGTGGGTGGGAGCACCCTCTCATCAACATTCATGACAAATTCACAGCTGGAAGTGAGAGTTCGATAATACGGTACCGGAAATTGAAGTTGATTGCTGGTAGCGGCACTCTCTATTTCTTTTCTCGCTTGAGAGTATGCAGAGAGTGCCTCCAGGGCAGAAAACGATGCCAAAATCGCTTTATTGACATCCTGAAAAGCGATCGAGGTGAATATGTCGTCATCGTGGCGGGCGAGCATAAACTTCGACACTTGTTCCACAATTCTAGAGACAGAAGGAGCGTACTTCGGTAGACACAAGGAAGAAAAACACTCTGGCATTACTGGTTGTACGAGCCACGTGCACCACGCATCATTAAAGGGCGCAGTATTTTTTGGGGCTACCAGCATCGGGACTGCCGTCAGTGGTTGTCTGCATGTAGGAGCTCGAGTGATTCCAGAAGGCCCCGTCGCATGAGGGACAATAAATGCAATCTCTTGAATGCTTGAGATGATACTATCCCAAGAAGGAACCGATGATGATTTTGCGAACATTACGATGCTGGTGGCGATTTCATGTGAAAGGCGACGAATGGTCTCAGGAAACGTTGTGCACTTCTGATATTCTAGCGACATTGTCGTCGAGTAGTTGGCAAGTGCATGTGCTGCTTCAATGAGCAGTGCTTTGGTTGGCGTCACTACAACTCCGAGGCTTTCCAGTTGAGGTCGAATCACTATATCGTCGGCGATCAAGTGAGGTAGTGGAAGCAATGTGAATGTTCCTGTTTTACACAGCGACATCATTTCTTTTATCGTTGCCATTGTTGGTCGCTTTGTTGCGTCGTCGTCGTGTTCGCTAAACACGATGAAGGCAGACGCTGGTAGCCGGTCGATCACATTAAGATGATCGTAACGAGATTCTTCAATTCTCGTGAAAAGGTCTTCGCGCAATTTGACTTTTGGATCGACTCTTAGATTCTCAAACCACTGGCGTTTCTTATCAGCTTCTTCGTCAGGCTGGTACGGTTGCCAGCAGCATGTATCCGCAAGCCACTCTGTTGCGAATCTCTTGAGAGTTGAGATGCCTCCTCGGCTCTGCTGTTGGCGGTAACTGTGGACTGTGCTTGCCGGCCGCTGCTGAGGAACCAAAGCGACGCGCACAAAGGACTTAAGTTGATTGGGATGACGCGATAAAAGTTGGAGCAGTTGGATGACTGTGGTGCTTGTCAGAGCAAATGTTGTCGTTGTATCAGCGAAGGCATTGAAAACGCTCTTCGAAATGAAGGTAACTGCGTCAATGGGAAGAATATTCAGTTCACTGATTGCACGTTTATGCAGCCCAATCGAAAGTTGTCGTGGCATCCCTGGGATTACCGCGTGTGAGATCACCGGCCTGCCATCATCCTCCATCATCAGGGTTTGGTACTCGAACAGTTCTTTATCCCAGCAATCAAATTTCTTTAGAACGGGAAATAAAGGAAGCTTCGCGATGCTGACAATGGACTCTCTCGGCGGTTTGTACAATTTGTCGTGCTTTGATTGCAGGAACGTTTTCACTAGCCAAGTGAGCAGAGTGTCGCGTTGATGGACTTCAAGAACGCGAAATCGGCCGTTCTTAAGTGCAGTGTCAAGCACGACGGTGACGCCTTCCTTTTCACCAAGGCGAGGAATTCTGAGAAGGGAACGAATAGTGGTGAAATGTGAAAACCGTTCGTCTAGAGTTCGAACACCAAGTCGCCCGAAAATTTTTCGAATACCCTCAAGCTCACTTTTCTCATTTTCGGTTGCTCCTGCCGGTATATGGCTTGCCACGAGTGACGACGCATGAGACAACGGCACTAACACTGGATGATCGTCATCTAGTGCAGGTATCAAACACCAATTGAATAAATCATGTTGAGCGTTTGGCTGCATTGCATCCGCTTGCGAAAGATTTGAACGATATCCGCGTAATGTACTTGAATTTTCTACAAACGACCAAAAGTTCGCGAGGAATTCTTTCTGAGCATTGGAGTCATTGGTGCGAGTGCCTCGTGTTGCAACAAGTTGGGGATCTGCAAACCATCGCAAAAGATTTGACATGTTGCTCAAGGTTAGCGGCGCAATATGAAGCAAGTTGCGCGCTGAGCGAGGTACTCGCAGATAACTCAGGTACCTTCGGTCAACGACAGGAACGAGAGGAAAGAGTTTTTTCGCTGCATCGTCGCCTTCGAGGAAAATGCAACCGTCCTCCTCGTTTGTTGCGCGTTGCTGCTCAGCACCAGACGGCTCATCGGGAATGACCGACTTCCCAACGATACCAATGGTCCCGTCGTCGAGTAGAACGAGAGGTAAACCGCGAATAAGTTTCTTGTCGCTCAATTGGAAAACATATTCAGCGAGCAATGCTACACACTGGGCAGCATCAAACCTTTGTCTGCCAGTAGTAGCGGTATCAGCAGTGTTAGTATTAGCAGTAGTAGTAGCAGTAGAAGTAGGAGTTGTGACAGCGAATAGTGGCGGGACGATGGTGGATTGAGCTACATAGAATGTTCGCGACGAACCAGCGCGCCGGAATAGCTCGTTCGCAATCAACTCGGGTGAGAGGAGTAGAATTTTACGCGGCGCTGCGGCAGCGGAAAGTTCTTCATACAGGCGAGATGAAACACGACATAGCGACAATGTATGGGGAATTGTGAACGCAGCGAGTTGATCTGGTAAATCGAACTGTCGTTGCTGTTGCTGCTGCAGCTCCTGAGGTTCAGGTTTGCCAGCCATCACAACACAACATGCTCCATTCATACTCACAAATTCGCCATTTGGTCGTTGGGTGATAGCAGTGCTTGCAGACACACCAGGAGTGCTCACATGCGCATCACGGACAACATGGTGGGCCCACAGCAGCTTTGCCTGAGAGCGTTCCAATTCATCAAAGAATCCTTGTCGAAAAAAGGCGAACGCTTCAGTGTTGGCTTGTTGCGGTGCACCGTGGGTGAGAGGAAACAGTTCAAAGTATTTGCCAAGTGCATCTTCAAGGCTTGAAATGGAGTCGTACGGTGGTAACAGCGGATGCATCTCCAGTGCGCGTATTGCGGCAGTGACGACGGTCTGGCTGAGTAGAAAGCGGTTCCACTGAATTTCCCAAGGCATTTGATCGCTAACGCTTTGCGTCCACATCCCGCGGCGATCAGACGTCAACGCAAATGATCCGTGAACGTGGAACGGAAACTCTCCTTTAAGGCAAGGAAGGGGCAGGGAACAGTGCAGCATACTGTCGATTGTGCGAATGGGCCTCATGTGTGGAGGAAGCCGTTTTCCAGTCTCACCGCCGTTGCAATGATCTGAAACACCAGCGCTGCTCACAGGCGAAAGACAAAGTGCCACCGCACCCCATGGTATTAATTTTTTGCGGATCATAGCATCACAGTCAAGTTTTAGCGTGTGTGCATCACTAACGACGGAGCTCAGCAACCACGACGATTGCGCCTTCCGTTGAGACTCTCGTCGTGGCGGGGACTTGCTTTCAACAGACACCGTCACGATGCATTGATGCTGCGCAGTCGCTCGTTTTTCAGACTTGTTGCCTAGTGAGGCGAGAATATCTTGCCTGTAGCTGCGAAGTGCATCACATTTTTTATCGGGTTGACCCGAAATGAATGATGGCTGTCCATCGGTGAAATCATGAATATCCACGCGAGACACAAAGCTGCGCTGTGGAGCTGAGTTGTCAGTCTTGCCTGACGAGACTTCACAAAACGAAATCGTTTCGACACTCTTGAGAAATAGAAGAACTTGTGGCAGGAGGCGTCCAAAATCGGTGAATAGTGTACGAATGTCGTCCGGGGTGAAACGTTGGTTGCATAGTGACACGTTCTCCCAAACGTTTTCACGGAGAGGCAACCGAAACAGTGTTCCCTCAAAGGGTTGCGTAAAGTCAACGCCATAAAATGAAAACGGTGCGAATTGAGGAGTAAACGTTCGCAGAAGTGCAAGCTCCTTGGTGTGTTCGAGCATTAAGCCGGGATCAGCTGCAGTTGCGCAACCTAAATGGGCTGCAGCAGGGTCAAGGAATTGAGTGAACTCACCGCTGACGATGCTTATGCAATCGGTGTATCGATACACGGAGTTGAAACCAACTCCAAAGCGACCAATGGACGCCGGATCACTGGCTTTGTGACCACAGCCGATCTCAAGAAGTGCATCAAAATCCGCGGGAGTGAATCGTTGATCATTGACGACCACAAGACTCGGACCTTGACACCGCACCATTTCACTCCCAAGCAATTCTTCCGGTTTCGAGCAATCAAAGGATCTCGTGTCCAAGTAGAAGGTCACATTCCTAGCCCCAGCGTCATCGGCATTTTGAAGCATTTCCAGAATGACAGAATGATGGTCGCTGTAGTCTCCTAAGATTCTTTTGATAGAATCGGTTACTTTTTGATGTTGTCCGCGGGCGCGAAAGTTGCCTCTTGGATTGCGTAAACGCGTGGCATCTTGCATTTGTGACACTTGGTGAATGCCAACGTATTGAAGTGCGAGTGCTTTTGCGACAGTGATGGCCAGGAGCGGATGGGCAACAGTGTGGGCATTTTCCATTATGGACGGGGCTGCATCAGCAGCAGCACCACCGATTGATGGCAAAACAGTCGAAATGTCGTAGAAGAGTTTGTGACCAAGCTCAAGAGTACCGTTCGTTACAGGAAGCCAAAGTTGTTTCTGAGACTGACAGAGAGCACGAGACTTTTCCGGGAACGACATTACCATCAACTCGACAACACTGACATACGCGGTCAGCAGCGGAAGCGGGAGTACAGGAGCAGTTTGAGTACAGTTTTCGGCCATCAGTTTTTCTCGACACCCATGCAGAATACCACTCAAGTTTTCGAAGGTGTGCTGCTGCGGAATCTGCAATGCGCTCCAAAGACTGTCGAATCGAGATTTCCTGTCTTCGTCGATGTGATGAAGAATTGGTCTGCAGCTTCGTGTTGCAGCGTCAAAAGAAAACGTTTTCAGTGGCATAGATACGCCAAGCTCAGGTGAGTAGAGACCTTTCGAAAAAGCTTTCTGTACTTCTTGAGTGAATGTTGCATCGCTGCCAACTTTCGCGGTTTCAGTGATATACGATAGCACAGCATTCCAATCACTCGGCGTTGGCCGATGAGGCGCTTGGTCGATGATGCCTGGTGATGGCGGCGGCGGTGCTGTAACGGAGCTCATCTTGGCGACGTAGTCCAGTGTTGATGAGATGTGAGGCTTCCAATACCAGTAGACCCTCTTATTCAGGTTTGGATATTGTTCCCTCAGAGTCACTGGCGGTTCAGACGGATGTGAAGCTTGGATATCACGAATTAGCGCAGGATGAATGCACTCGAACGCTGGATCGATTGGGCACAACCGGAACGCATCATCAACGAACGCCGTTCCCAATTCTCCGAAACATAAATATTCAGCGGACGATCTCATGGACATAACTGGCATAATTCTAAATTTTCCGAGAGCGGAGAGAAATGTATCGCCCTCCTTCGCTGTTGCGCAAGCAGAATCGATGGACGAAAGCAGCGCGCGCGACAAGCGCAGCAATAGTTTTGCGTTGTCGCTTGACAAAGGAAGAGGCCCGTAATTTGTAAAAAACATGCCAGCTGTTTCGCATAGCTGTGTTAGAATCGCCACAGTGATTCCTTCAACGACCCCAAGGTACTTCAGTAGTGTCGGTACGGTGCTGAGGCTGGGAGGAATCGTTGCAAAACGTAAAGAGTTCAGCGTATCGGGGACACCAACCGCGTGCTTTGCCAAGATCAAAAGATCAACTGGAATTGTTTGGCTGTTGATTGCCCCGTTTGCTGAAAGAAAACAATCATTGTCTGATGTTCTACCACTATTCGTATCAACCTGGAACTGATGTTTGCGGAAGAGAGGAGCATTCTGAAGAAGTGCCCGAAGTGCATTCCGTACCTCGCCACAACCCACGTGCTGAGACCTCTCTAAATCTCTTGACAACGTGGTGATAATATCTTTCCATGCGCTGCTGGGACTCGCAGCTAAGTCATCAGGGATAGGTCCTCCCAGAATCGCTGCCCCGAGCAGTGCAGCATCGAAGTCTGCAAGCTCCGCCACACCTCCTAGCAACGACGCTGCTGCGGCAGTCAGCTCGTCGGACGCTTCTCGCTCCATAATGACAAGTGAGATCACAACGGCCCAATGGGAGGACGATGAGAACGCATTGTCCTTGCCGACTATTGACAGCAACCGTTCTTGCGTTAGGGGCGCTGATCGTAACAGCGCCACTATGGCACTGCTGAGACTCTTTGACACAAGTAGCACTGTGCGCTGTCGTTTGTTGACGATTTCCTGGGAGCGAACAAAACGATTAGGCCAAATTGTGCGGACTAGCGGTAGAGTTGAAAGGAAGTCTTTGTCCGACGAAGTGAGCTGCGCTTGATGGCGAGCAAAGTAGCGTCGCAGTAAATCTGGATGTGTTACAACTTTGGCGCTGTCCGGCGTTAGCGTATCCAAACACAAAAAATGGTCCCAGTTCGTGTTTATCCCACGACGTTTAGAGCTGCCTTCCACTAGCTCACGCATAACAGCCACAGCATTTCTAGCTCCTTCATTTGTCGCGCTTATGATGGCAACAATACCGTCATGAAAAGAATTGACGTTTCGGTTCTGAAAAAACCCTCTCGTAATCACAGAGTTCTTGTTCCACACACGAATGTCCGAGATAGGCACTACCGATGTGTCTAACTCAATGGCGCCTAGGCACTCTAGGATGTGAAAACAATTGCGTGCTTCTTGTGATGCGGTGCTTGATAATGAGCTTGACGGGGCATATTCCATTTCTTTTGCGCCGTCAAGGCTAAACGCGATGCACACGTGATCAACGGGCGATACGCAGGCTCGTCTCAGTGACTGCTGATTTTCATTTGCAGCGACAGTTCGCGGCAAAAGTGGTAGCGAGGCATAGTCTGACAGGTTAAGAGATGTCATCCAGCGAAACAGGTGCTGTTGCACGCCGCCATCAACGCCCACCATTCCGCGACAAGGGACATCGTTGACTTCAACAAAGCACAATCGCCATTCACTCAGTTTAGTTGAAGCGTCTTGATGATTTGTTTGGACACTCTCATAAAATGTTCGTTCGAGTGCAATGAGATTAGGTAATTGTTGAAGGAGCAGGCCCTCATTCAGAGTTGTCACTGAGCACTGCGCATGTAGCCGTCCCTGCTGGACGCTGCTGGCTAATGCTTGAATGTGCCGACACAATATGCCTTCACATCCTGTCGTCGCTGGGGCATGTGAAGCGGCAAAGTAAACTAATCGACGTCGAATCGGCTCGATCGAGCACGAAATGTCAAAAATACTCTTGGTGCTTGCCAAGAAAAGGGTTCCGTCCTTCAAAGCAACTTCATGGGCGGGAACACCAGATCCAGATATCAATGGTATGAGTGGGTGCCGTTGTAGTTCTGATCCGTGAAACATGGACAAAAATGAGTTGTAATTTCCATCTGCGAGAAGACTATTTAACAACACCGCGAGCTGTACATTCGGGATGGGAAGCAGCCCGTTCCACAAAGACTTGACTTGAAGAACCTCTGAAAGAATTTCTCGTAGAAACGGTGCATCTATTCTTGGGATTGCGATTCCGCGGCGTGCTAAGGTTTGCAGCATCCTGGGAAGGTAGTTCGTGAAGTCATTCTTGCCAGCCACATACAGCAGACGATTCATTGGCTGTGCTTGAGCAACTCTCGTTTCATCCATTCGCAACAGCAGCATGTAGGCATCAAAGGTAAGTGATGATAGCAGTGGAAGCGACTTAAGTTTATGTTCAGCGCTTGTTTCAAAACACCGCACCGCGTTGAGAAAGCTGTACAGATGTTCCCCAGTGACATCCTTTGCCACTTGAACACTTGACGTTTTTGACTGAGCACTACGCCTCGCATGGTAGGGAAACACGGGGCGAGTCGCGAGTTCAGCGATCGTTCGTAACGCAATGAGTTCAATGGTGACGTCATCTTGATAGGCACCCAACGGCCAAAGGTGCAACGCTGTCCTTCCATCCTTTGGGAATGCAACGCACATCGCTTGAACCGCGCTTGCGTACGAGAAGGGAATGACTTCACTGCACAGTGCAGCATTCCACCGACTTCTATCGACGCTGGCGACGGATTGACGGTCGCTACTTAAATGGAAATATCCGTGAATGTGCACTGGTAGGCCAGTGGCAGATCGAATGGGGAAAAAGCACATCAGTCGACCAGACCTCCTCAATGTCTCGGAATCGGCAGCATTTTCGGCGGTCGTTACGAGTAGCGAGCCGCTATTCTCAACGATGGTTGCTCCCCACGGTACAGAGATGGGATGAGAGTAGCGAGCACATTCTTCCGCTATTTCCCAAACTTTGGACGTCCTCCAAGGTGCGCTGTGTTCACTTCCACCACCTGGACCGAATTGGTGCGCGACTGTAAATTCCGTTGTGACACACGTTGGCAGATTGGCAGATTGCACACGAGGACGAGCGTTGCGAAGGGTATCGAGTAACGTCGCCGCACCGATGACACGATTTTGTGACCACTTCGCGTAGTTTGGGAATGATGTCATTTCAATTCGGATACAAAGTAACACTTCCTCTGGATCAGGCAACTGTTCAATGCACTTTTCCAGAGCATTCGCAGGACTAGACTGATTTTCGGAAACCTCAGCGACTCGCAACATGGCCGTCGTGTAGGCTTGAAGCCACTGAACGCAACGAGCTTTAGGTTCACGGAGACTTTCATCCCATCCATTTGAAACAACACAATAAAGTGTATGGCGCTCGTAACGACTCGTTGCTGTGCCGTTGTTGCTATCGTTTGCTTCTAGTGTCACATGGGCAGCAAATTTATGAACCTGTTTTGTCAGGACTAGGCCCAAAATCGCCATGTCGGGAAACCCACCAATCATCGCAGCAATCTCATCGGCGCTGTGGCGCTCTTTCCACAGTGCAGATGGTTTGTGGCGCAGGGGCAGTCGAAATAGCGTACCTCGGTATGGCGTAGATCTTGAAAATGGAACTCGGCCTTGTGTCCCAACAGTGTCGCTATCCAATGAGCTCGAACTATTGTCTTCATAGCGACGAGAAAAAAAGTGCATATCGCTGCTTTCAAGCAGATGCATGAGGGAAAGGAAGAAGAGATCTTTGTCGCTAAGTGTTGTTCTTGCATCCAACAACACTTGTTGCAGGCGCCGAGATTCATCGACGTAGTTCCATCGATAGCCTCCTGCGCTACGTGGGTCACCTGCGTTGTTCGGAGGCAGTACGGTTCTCGACGGATCGAAGACAACCAACGCAGATTCACTTACAAACAAGATCACATCAGAGAGATGGTACGCACTGTTGAACCCGAGGCCAAATCGCCCCACTTTTGTGCCATCGTGTTTTTTCGAGTCGTCAGAAGATCCGCCAATGCTCTGAATGTTAGTGAGGTCACGTTCTGTGAAGGCAGAGTTGTTAAAGAACTCTAGCACCGGGCGGCTACGGTGCTGAAAAGCATCCACAGCATACTCAAGGTCTTGTGAAATGCTTCTTGTTATGTTTTGCACCGTTGCTTGACTCTGCTTGCCACATGTTGATACAATTGCCTCCTGGATGATGCTTTCTACAACCTTACAGGGTGAGCTGGGCGACGGGGCTATCAGGTTTAAGTGACAGAACGCAGCACCAGCATCATCGGCATTTTGTAGGAGTTCCAGCAAGACGGCGTCTCCAAACGGATATTCTCGTAGAATTTGCTGGATTCGACTCACGACGCTTTGACTTTGTTCGAATAGCATTGTTATTTATTTTGTTGCACTCCACAAAACTTAACAAATGGGATTGATCTCACTTTCAATTCTCAGCGCAACATTGGCGACCCTTCAATCCGAACAGACGAGTGCTTGTCATACAATACTGTTAACATTTTTCGCAAGCACGTGCTGCTACAGTACTATTTCAGTATTTACGTTGCACAGGATCGCCCGGCCCGCTTGCGGGCCGGTTGTTATTCGCTGTAGTGACGCATTTGGTTTGTAC
>CYKH01001969.1:29807-43044 GCA_001460835.1 Bodo saltans | reverse complement strand
CTGGGCGGTTGGGCCCAAAGTAATGTTCCACGCTTTGCATGAGTTCCGCGTCAGACGCACTGAGCGGAGCAGCTCCCCCTGAGCTTGGCTTGAAGCTACTTTCAGCATCTTTGATGCTGCCAGTAGGGCTAGCAGCGGCGGTTTGTTGAAGTTTTGCAATTGTCTCGCGCATGTACTTCACCAACGTGCTCGACGAGACACACGTTCCGATGCGTCGAATATCTTGCTTTGCCGCTTGGGTCACGTCCCCACCACCAAGGACTACGTTATGATGATCTTCATAGTCCGCGTTAAATGCACGGTGAAGTCGATACCGGCATCGCAACACCTTCCAACGACTTTCACATGCCGAGTACATTTCTCCATGGGTCAAGGCCCGGGTAAGAGATTCAAAGCTTTCATAAAATTGTTTGTAGGTCATCAACTCCAGTGCTCCGCCTAGCGTCTTATGACACAGGTAGGGTGCGGTGTACCCAAGGCCCTCCTCGGAAAGGGAGAGGGAAGTAGAATGAGGAGGGGTCGTGCCCTCCCGATTCTTATGGACCATGAAAGCCTCGTGGCAAAGCACCACCAACGCATGTTGCTGCAGCACTTGATCATCCTTCAGCGATGCAAACAGTTTTCGTTGAAGTGTTTCCACAGTGTGCTCCACCACGTCACTCAGTGTTGATTGAAGTAAATGAAACGATTCAATGGTTTGTAGGGACTCCCAGATCCATTTACTTGCGGTGCCGTAGTCTGCATTGCCTTCATCTCCGTCAATGTCCACTACGTGAAATGTAGGATTCATGATTTTTTTTACGTTAACTTCTGTGTGTGTTACTGTTGTTCCTTTGAAGAAAGAAACCATCAAGAGAGCGACAACTCAAACAATCAAACGACCTCTTACATTTTCACACACCACAACGCTAGTGAAGGCGGTTTTTCTTCCAATTAAACACGCGCTATGTGATTAGGAGCTCAGGCAACTACTGCGTCTCCAAGGAACAAGTCACTTGACATCAAAAAAGGCGTCAGCCAAGTCAGGCCCAACCACATTGAGGTTGCTGCCAACATCAGCAGTAGCTAAATTCTTGTGATGTCTCCTTCCAAGTTTTTTCTTTTCTTTGCATTTTTTCGTGTCGTTTCTCTCTTTTTAATGCTGCACCGACTTGGCAAACTGCAGCATGTTGGTGCCGCGGTTAAAGACGGTGAAGTAGGTGCGGATGAATGGGTCACCGAGAATCCACAGGGGCAGGACGCCCTCCCCAGCGTCGAAGGCGAAGAGGCCGCACTCGCACTGGTCTGGGCTGCCGTCGGCGAAGCTGACGCGGTACGTGTACTCCTGGGGGGTCAGCACGAAGTCGTGGGTCTTGTTGCCGTCGACCACAATCGTGAAGGAGATGTTGGGCAGGGACGCAACGTTGCTGCAGTCGGTGGAGGCGTTGATCTGGGCGATGATGGGGTTCACCACGGCAGGGGGGCCTGCAATGAGGGACGTACCAGTATCCACAACACCGATGATGCCGGAGGTGCCGGGCTGGACGGTGCTGCCGACCTTAATGGCGTTGACGCTCACGCACCAGTAGCCGAGCTCGGGCTGCATGCTGTTCTGGGGAGCAGTGATGAACTCACCGGTGTGGTGCTCGTGGGAGACCTCACCGAAGTCAACAAAGGAGGTGGTGTCGTTCTCGTTGCTGCTCAGGAAGATGGAGAAGAGGTCCTGGGAGACGATTCCACGGCTCATCATCTCATCGAAGGGGCCGGGAAGGAACGAGAAGACGGGCATGGCGATGATGGGGTAGGCGAGGCCAAGAATACCATCAAAGGTGGGTGCACCCCACTCGCTCAACGGACCGGGCTCAGCGTACACACGCCCGAAGGACGTGTTGGGCAGGTTGACGCCACCGATCACGACGGTGTCGGTGCTCAGCGTGCCCATGACGGTGCCGCTGCCGTAGGGGATCAGCAGGCTGCAGCTAAGGCAAGGGCAGGAGTTGTAGAAGGTGCTGCTGGAGGTGTTCTGGTACAAATTCTGGATGCCGCAGGATGGGGAGACGGCGAGGTCAGTGCACAGGGAGTCAGGGACCCACAGGTTGCTGCTGCCGGTGTCCATCACAACAGTAAAGTTCTGGGCGGGGGTGCCAATGGAAACGTTAGCAACGTACGAGCCGAAGAGCAAGTTGTTGAACATGGGGGCAACGTGGTTGTTGACAACGGCGCCAGCGGGCTGGAGGCCGCGCTTAAGGGCGTGCTGGTGCATCTGCAGGGCGCGATGCTGGGTGGCAGACTTCATCTGTTGGATGCCGCCGAGGGTGACAGGGCTGCGCTGCATGGAAATGCGGTGAGCGGACACAGCGCTGGCGGCAAGCACCAACGCAACGGCCACTGAGATCAGTTGAACGGATTTCATCCTTCTTGCCAAAAAAAGAGAAAACAAAGTGCTAGTTTGTCAAAGAGGTTCGTTTGTTAAGAAGTTCCGCTGAAAATAAAAGACTTGCATTTTCTTTTTTTGAAAAATAGGATATTGGGTACGTAGGAGCGCAGGGAGTAATCACAAATCAACCAAACCACAAGAAGGTATACAAACTCAAAACAAAGAAAAAAAAGAAGGAAAAACACAACAACGGAGCAGCGAGTGTCCATCGCCGAACTCACACAATAACTGGAGGATGCGTGCGAGATTTTTTTTTACGGAAAGCACAAAAAACACACGCAACGCAGTTCGTGGATACACTGCGACGACGGTAGTTGCGTAATTGATTTCAAAGGAAGTGAAACCAATGTGCAACTCTCAACTGTTGGAAAAAGAAAAACGCTTCGCATCTTCTCAAATCTCAACTATCAATTTAACTTCTCCGTGTTGTGCTGCTCTGCCAGGGATCGCTGTCGGCAGGTCGTCGCCACCGTTCTCGGCAATAAAATATCCGTCAATTCCGCAATACACTGTAGCAGTTTCAGCCGAGAGATTCTTTTGATTTTGATGCTTCTTAATGCGTCGACCATCATCATCGTCGTCATCGTAATCGTCGCCAAGGGAGGGAAGGATCAATTCCATGTCCTCATCGAGTAACATTTCAAATGGCTGCCGCTGTGCGAGGCCAGTAGATTGCTTCATCGCTACAGAGTCAACATTTTGTTCCTCCAGACTATCATCCCCTCGAGCCTGAACATCTTCTGCGGGCAAGTTCACAAAAATGATTTCATCTTCTGACGAGGTCATCATTGGTGCATCCAACGTAATAGTCTCCAAGCTTAGCGGCACCAACTCTTTTTCCCCAGAGTGCTTTGTATGCACCTCTTCTCCGCTTGAAGTGCCTCCGTCACCCCAAAGAAGTCCGAGAAACTGGCCAAACTTTGATTGCTTCTTCCGCCGTTGTTGTTGGTGCTTAAGCGCGAACCACTGTGATTCACGATGAGCGACCCACATGGAAAGAACAGTTCGTAGAAGTTGCACCAAGGCCATCACCGTCGTGAGAGCGTCACTGACAGAGTAAAATTCGTCTTTTCCAGATGCCTTTATGAGGCACACAACACCAAAAAGTAACGTTCCAAGCGGAGCTAATAGTGAGTCAGATGGCAGTCGATACGGCCGAAGCAGGAGTCCGAGTACTAATGCCACAACAATGTGCACAGCACCAACGATCCATGGGCCTGCTCCGCACCTTGAGCCAGACGACGCGACACCGACGGCCGACACGATCGCTAACATGAGCGATAACAGCAACTGCAATGTGCGTGACCATTCTTTTGTAGGAACGTACGCGTTGACAAGTGGCCCAAACTGCCGGCGCATTGACTTTGGGAACCATTGACCTTTAGGAACGATCAACAGAGCTTCCATGTCGCAGCTTTTTGTGGGGTAATGACCGAGATACTCCTCAAACATGCACCGTGGCAGAACATGTCGTTGTTGGAAGAACTGAGTGGCGACTAAGCAGGCAACAACAGCAGCAATTCCAACCATTGCTACGGCAACGCCAGAGGCCGACATTGACCAAAACGCAAGACACGCGGCAAACGTTGTCCCGGGAAGAAGAAATTCAGCAAATCGGATCGAAACTGCAGGGAATCGCATCGTCGCTGCAGCAGCAGGAGGTGGCAACAATGGGGAGGGGGACGAACTCATCCCAACGTCGTCTTCTCCCCCTAAAGAGATGTCACCGCAATTCAGTTGCTTTTGTGCGCGACGCATTTGAATGGCCTGCACCAAGGCAAATTGAAGGAGAAGACAAAACAGCGCCAGGCCAATGTTTCCAAGAATCATGGCAATCGGGCCAAGGTCGTAAAAGAACGAAATCGCGTACGCATTCACGCCAGGATCTGGTGCCTTCCCTGAACACGATAGCATTGACACAAGTGCGAGAGATGCTGCTGCCGCGACATCGCCACCTAATGCCGCGGCAGTTGTGGTGGCTAACGCCGTCGTGACTTCTGTTGATATACTGACGACTAACTTCGGCCAACTCACTGACATTGTGAGCGGCACCTTCTCCACAGAACATCGAACTTGAAGAATATTTGTGAATGTCATAGTCGACCCATCAGGTGGGACACTTGGCAGCAGAACAGAAATAATGCTGAGATACCCAGCGGTAGCACCAATTATCTCATTGCTACTGTTGGTCGTCGTCGTTGCATTGACGAGCAGCACATCATCAGGAACTACAAGGATTGAGACTTCGTAGCCTGGCGCATCCTTCGCAGTTGTTGTTGTGTTGCTATCGTACAGAGGAGATTCTAACGTCCAGGATGGGCCTATCAACAAGGCAAACATGAGCCGTGTTGGTCCTCCGCCGCTTGCGGTTGCAGCTGCTGGCGCCATAAAATTCCAGATTGTCTGTGCTGCGCTCGCCGTTAATGAAGCGTCTGTTGAGAGCTGAGGGAACACACAAGATCCAACTGCTTGTGTTCCATTGAAGCACAATGCAGCGATCGAATCATAGACTGAGAGAGTGGAGGGGATTGTAGCGACTGCATTAAAACGGAGCGAGAGTGGGTTGTGACAATCGCTGCTTGATGGGGATAACGTGCGCGACGCCGAGGAAACACTTTGAGATGTGGACGTCTTGTTGTTGGTTATTGAGGATGAAGGCATGGGCGTCAACCCAATCCCCATCGTCGTCAGTGAGGGTGAGGAACTCTTCGACAGCGTGAGAAAATCTGCAGTTTGTGTTGCTGATAATGCTGTTGTAGTCAGGCGATACGTCGTGGAACTACTACGTGTGCTACTGTCGGCAAATGCTGATGCGGTAGTTCGATAAGTTGTGGAAGGGCTTTCTGTATTGTCCTCACTAGTTTGTGAGCTGGATTCGGTGCTTGTCAAGGTTTCGGACTTAGAAAAAAGTTGAGTTCGCGACGACGACGTTGAGCGAGAAGCGGAGATGTCTTTCGAGGACGACGTAGTTACGAAGTTTTCAACAGGTACAAAACGTAACGCATTTTGTGTACCTGAATAGTAGTCCGAGACAATAAGGCCGTGATGTAGCGTTGCAGTACCACTTTCCCCCGTAGATAAACCGAAATTGTGCCTTCGTCGGCGCACCGTCCAGCAGACCGTTTGAACCAGACCCAGCAATAGTTGTCGTCACAAGCGTTCTAAGGTTGAGTTTGCGCACAACAAAATTGTGTGAGTCCGCAATAATCAGCGATTGCTCGTCGTTGTTCAGAACCACCGCAGCTGGCTCTGAAAACTGAGATGCCGTCCCAACACCATTAACATATCCGATGACATCGCTTCCAGCCAAAGTCGTGACAACACCAGTTTGGACTGTGACGCGTAATATTGCATTTCTTAGGGAGACATAAATGTTGACACCGCCAGTATCGATGCACAAGAACTGACAGTACGGAGTGGAGGCGGTAATAGTCGTTACCACGGCAGTGGCAATAACAATCCTTCGAATGGCCCCATTGCTAGAGTCTGCAACGTACAGCCCACCTGATCGATAGGTAATCCCAATGAGTCCGCTAAATCGTGCACTCACGCCGACACCATCAGTAAATCCAGAAGAAGCGCCTCCAGCAAGTGTGGTCACGGTGAGGCTGTTCAGTGCCAACGCACGAATGCGGCTACTGTCAGTGATGTACGCGTTGCCAGCTCCATCACTGACGATACCATACGTAGATGAAAACTTCGCCGCTGTGCCGATGCCATCAGCGTAACCACTTGCGCCGCCGCCTGCGATTGCCGTAGCGACTCCGTTCGTTACTCTCCAGACCCCGGGGTACGAGACTGAAACGTACAATGCACGACCATTGGGGTCGACATCAACATCCCATGACCCCACGGAGGGGTTCGTTTAACACGATTGCAAGCATCTCCGTGGGTGGTGAACCCACTGCTGGTCGTTCTCGAAATAACGTTCGTGTTCTGCGTAGTACTGTAGAGAACGATCCTTCTTGTGAAGACACATTCCCTTTTACTACTCAATCCTTTTACTAGAAGTTTTAGAAAACTTTTTCTTCTAGGTTCTGGGATCTTGTTGAGGTACGTTCGCACCAGGTGTGTAACATTTTTCTATGCAGGCTATGATGTACAAACGCCGTCAGTGCGTAAGGTGTCTACGGCGGTCTGTTTTGTATCTATTGTATGAGCTGAAATGACCTTTGAAAAAATGTGGTTACTTTGTGGTTTCGTGACAGATGTTTGCTGCAACTCTATGCGCTCTCGCAAACCGCTCGTGAATGGGCATGTTTAAGTCAACTGAGTCGAGCAAAGATGGAGTTCTCCGCTGCTGTTGCTGTGCTCCTCCTGCTGGTGCAGCGGAGGTCAGTGTGACACGAGTCGATGTCATTGTGCTGCTGCTATGCCCGCCACTTGTGCACCCTTCTCGACCGACATTCTCTGTGACTCGTTGTTGCTGTTCTTTTTTCTGCTCTGCACCTCGTTCTTCGTCACCGTTGTTAATGCAGTCAGCAGGTGATGCCGCCAGCAGCGGTTGACAGTATTGTTGAGCAGCAATGCCAACCTTCATCGTCCGGATCATCTGAAGTTGCCGCTGCAATGTGAGGACAGTATTCTCCAATCGTAGGCTTTCGTTGCGAGCCTGGAGCAGCTCAATGTCGATAAACTTCACCGTGCGGTGGGCCGATGTGATTTCAGCATTGACTCGATCATGATGCCAAGAGAGGCAAATAGCAGCGAGGATGTCAAGGGCGTTCCGTTCTTGCTCGCTGCGAATGTCAGCCTCTAACGCATTAAGTTGTGTTGTTTGTTGCAACGCGAGCATCCACTGATGATACTGTAGTTGCTGTTGATTCACTGATTCGTCGGCGGCTCGCTGGACGGCATCAATAGCCTGTTGCACGCGTTGATGCGGAGCAACGAGAACCTCATGGAACGTTGCTCTGATGCAGTCCACGACTTCCTGCTGCATCTCTGCAACAAACTCACGGCGAGAAGCTTCAGCCGCCACAAGCTGCAAGCCAGCAAAAATTGATACCGCTGACGGCAGCTCCGCTGTCTGGACGGTGGGCGTCAACAACGATGCGCCTGATGCAGCTCTTGCACCAACGTCTTGTCCGTATTGCGGTTGTTGCTGATCGAATGAAAGGAGGCCAGACGTCACAGTGGTGGCTGATTGTTGCCGAGAGAGTTCAACTGCACTATTCTTGTCGATCAATTGATGCTGCTCTGATGGAAGAGCATCCGTATTGACCGCTGAGTCAACAACACGTAGCAAGGCTATGTCGCCACCACTCCCAACACTTACCTCACAGAATTCTCTTTCATGTGTGTTCACGGCAACATCAACACAACGGGTCGCGATGTTCACATTTCTGTTGTTCATTGATGGAGTATTATTGGCACCAATCGAGTCAAGCGGATGATCGATAGTTGTGGAATTGGAGTGTAGCAACGACGAGTGAACTTGACAACCCACCTCGTTCGTTTGCACAGGATGTTTGTTGACTTGATGGCTCAAGTGAACAGAATCTGCGGCATGAGTACCAAAATATGGCGAGGATGACGATGATGTGAGATAGCTTAGAGGAGGTGGTGGCCGCGCAATAGCAAACACAACACTGCTACTGCGTTGCTTGGTGCTGGCCACGTCATCATCTCCTCCTTCCGTGTTGATACCAACACTTTCGTTCACTGTGCCGATAATCTGATCCATGCGATATCCTACATGATGAGGGCGAGGTGGACGCAGAGGAATCGTTAGAAGAGTTGGAACTTCCAGAACATCGTACTCACAGTTATCGTCGCAGCACTCGCAATCAGCTGTACGCTTGTCATTGTGGTCATCGTTGGCAGCACTGCAATCACAACAACAAGAATGAGACGATAGCTGACCGTCAGCGCAGTAGTAGTCGCTTCGATTACGGCACTCCTCACAGGATGCACTACCATCACAGGAGCAAGGAGAGTCATCAGCAGCGTAGCCATGTGGCGCTCTGTACCTCCGCTGCGATGATGAGGCGAAGGATTGTTGATTGCACGAGCAGGAGCACGTGGATGACGGGTCGCATTTGCTGCAGCTGCACGATGCTGAAGAGGTAGTGGTGGACGTTGAGACGCGATGCTGCAGCTGCAGCTGCTGTGGTGTGCGGCCTGACGCATATTGTTGTGGCCATTTGATAGCGTGAGGGTCTCGTGTAGACGCACGGTAGAACACATCGTCTGCCGTTGATGAGCCCCATGAGGTTGTTGTAACGGACATATGTTCTCTAATGGTAAGTCAACAACAGCAAAAAAAAAATGGTGGATTTAAAATGGAATTTGAGACGAGACACGAGGTTACTTCTTCGCAATCAAAAGCTACCACGTGAACATCACCAAAAAACAAAAAACGCAAAAAAAAACAAGGGGGAACGTGGGTGCCTTTCAATGAAGCGTGGTGTGCCTTCAGTGAGGCTGATGCACAAAATCGTTCAGCTGTGCAAAAAGAAAAAGGACCTCTAACGTAACATTGACCCTCCTCAAAAGGGGCAATAAGACTTTTATTTCGACGCACTGGGAACATGCACACGGAGGGCGACGCCGAAGGTGACCGCAGCAAACAACACAATCAGCCCCATGGCCCAGACCGCGGTGCTCTGGAACGTTTCACCAGATGATGATGATGATGATGATGATGATGAGGAAGGCGCGGCCGTTGTCGTGCCACCCGAAACCATAGCACTCGTCGACGACGCCGCAACCGCAGGCGCCTTGAGGGACACCCAATAATACCCCTTTCCCCACCCCGTGTAGGAGAGAGGGTAGTTGCCAATCAACGCAGCATTGGCAGCCTCTGGTGTCGCATACCGATGAATCGTACAAAGTTGCAGACGTGTTCGAACCAGCCGCGCGAGATACCAAGCAGCGTCAAGGTCGCCATCTGTGTGACCGATTTCTGGATAGTCGAACTCAAACTGCGACCGCTCCGGGTGGAATTGAACGGCTAAGATATTTGACCCACTTGCCGTGCTCTCAAATGCGCTGCCAAATTCTCTTCCATTGCTGTCCAAGTTGGTCGCCAGCAACGGGTACTGAGAGCGCAGATTGTCATTTTGATTCCACTCGGCTGGGTCGATGCCACAGGAGTGTAAATT
Organism: Bodo saltans; assembly: GCA_001460835.1. Lineage (NCBI taxonomy): Eukaryota > Euglenozoa > Kinetoplastea > Eubodonida > Bodonidae > Bodo > Bodo saltans. The sequence goes on along the minus strand of CYKH01001969.1, from coordinate 33,522 downwards.
CATTGTCACAGGCTTTGTTGCGAATAACGTATAGATTGTGCTCTCCACTGACTTGGGGAACATCACACTACCCAAGGCAATGCTGGTCATGTTGAGGGGCAGTTCAGTGGCGCCAACACCATGATAGATACACTTTAGCAACGATACATCGTTGCCAAGAATTGTGGTCAGGACTTGAAATCCTTGACAGGTGCCCCACACTAGAAACGGGTCACCTTGTGCGTATTTCTTTAATGCATAGGAAACAATAGACGTCATGTTATGTGATAGAGAGACCAGCCAGTACCGACAAGATCACCGCCAGGGAGAAGCACACCATTCACAGAATCTAAAATTTGACGCATACTTTCCCAGTCTGCATTCCAAGGAAGAGGAACAGTTCGAACACCAACTGCATCCAGCCACTTGACGTACAAGTGATTGACGCACCCGCCAGAGTGGTCGACGCCAGCAGGTGGGGTGGCATAGCTGGTACAGTCGGACATGGGCATCGTCACATGAGCGATGATGGGGTTTGCTGGCTGTGAGGGTGGCGTGATAGTGGAGCTGTCACTGGTTGCGTCACATAAATGAAGCATCACGATGACGAGAGGCAATGCCATGCAGGAAAGACGTCGTGACAGGCTCATTGTGTGTGCAAAGGAGTGTGGATAATTGATAAGGAAACGTGTAATGTGTTTTAGTGACTGAGAAGACAAATGAAAAAAAAAGGCGCAAACTAGCAAAAAACAACAGCAAAAACGATCCGCAAGTCCAAGCATGGTAAAACGTAACGAACTGGTTGTTGTGAGATACGTTCGGGTGAAATAACATACTAGTAGTGTGGGGCCTCGCGCTTACAAAAAAACCCCTCTGTGCAGGGAACATCACTCTCTGCAACGCGTACGTTCATAACGCAGAACTGCATAACGCGATAATCACCATCACGATTGGCCAACGTTGACGACACCAAATCCGGCAAATGACGACGGCGGAGAGCCTGCTTCGCGTTGAGAAGGCAACAGCGTGCCCTCCGGCTCTCGGCATAAGAGAATCCCCCCGTCGTGTTGCCTCCACGAGAAGCCTCCGTCAAATTGATCAGGGTACGCAAGCAATCCACCATCGACATCGCTATCATCGGCTACCACTGCAACTTGAGCAGCTTGACAGCAGCCCAACGATGACGATACCATGGTGCCGATCCAAACATACAGTCCAAGTTCTCGAGCTCGACACGCTGCTCTGAGTGCACCACGAATACCTCCTGCCTTTTCAAGCTTCACGTTAACGCCGTCGACAAGACCGGCCGTCGCAAACCGTTCAACATCCTCTGCGGTGGCGATGCTCTCATCCGCGTACACTCGAACTCCAATAGCGTTGAGTGCCTTGCGAAACTCCACCCAATACTTTGTCTCGTCATCTTCTGGACGGGGTACAAATGCAGCGGCCCATGGTTGCTCTATCATGTACAACTGCGGGAACAACAGTTGTGGTGGAGTAGTTGGATGACGATCGTCGCTGCTACTCGGCATCTCCTCCTCTTTTCTAGGCGATGAGGAGAACAGTTCCTCAGCGAGGGAGACGTATCGTCTCGCTACGTCAGGCGTCCACGCAGCGTTCGCATCGATGCTCCAAACTGCGCCTAGATTTGCTTCCGCAAACGCTGTTAGAATGGTACGTGCCCTGTCCACGTTGCTGTCTAATTTGATTTTGATGGCAGACGTGTACGCAAGGCCAAACTCTGTTGATTCTTTCATCTCCTCGATCGAGTCATTTAGGGCAGCGGTGTAGAAGGAGCGCGTCACATCATCATGTGCGGGCGTCTGTGAGGATGACGATAACGACGATCGAAGCGGGTGGGTTAGGTTGGCAAAGCGCGGGAACGATACTCCTAGAACCTTGCACCAACAGTCAAAGAGAGCAGCCTCAATACCAGACCGTGCAGCTCGCTGTTCTGGCTCGATCGTGGCCGCATCCAGAGCCTTCAACAAGAACAGGAAGACGGGACGAGCAAGGTTGTTTCTTGGGAAATCTTTTGCGACAAGTTCCGGTTGGCGAGCAAAAGGAAACCACCCGTTGTTGTGTTGAGTCTTCGAGGCAAGACCCCCAAACACGTATTGTTGATGACCTGCAACATCATGCAAGACTTGATCGCCATTGTTCTGCAGCGCCGCTTCTATCGCAGAGCAGTAGAGTTCAAAAGTGGCTTTACAATCGTTCACATCAGCAAGATAGCACTTGGGTTTCTTCGGTGGAAGGCCGCTCTCCCCATAGCCGACAATATTCACATCACTTGTATCACCCCATCTGCATTGGAAGAGTGCATTATTTCGATGTGTGGTCGAGGAGTGTGATGTCCCAAACGCGTGGCGAAGACGTAAGCTGAGCGTTTCAAACGAAAGGGTCACGACAACTCCTGCACTGCCCACAGTTGGGAATGGAAATGAGAATGAGAGGCGTTCAGCAGCCATTTACTTTTATGCTGTGTGGCGGAGGAAAATAGCGGTATCCTCTCTCCTTTTCCGAATCAAAGGTATCAAACAACAAAGGAAAGTCGAAAACAGAATGAATGTGTACACCTTTAAGTCATACAGTAGCAACCAAAGAGACAACACTTTTTTGTTTGTTACTCGAGCCATTTAACGACATCACCACCCAGCAGGCAGAATCAAAATGATGCACACACATCTTTCAACTGAACGTGTGTTAGCATCAAAAGACCGCCTTCTCCCCTCCCGACGTATTTCGCGCACTAAATCAGCGGGAACTGATGCTTAAGGTCTACTGGCATTTTCTTCTTGCCGCTAGGTTGCGCACCAGTACCCTTCTTTTCTTGCTGTGCTTGCTGGTACCGCTGCACCTTATTGCGTTGGTACGACTCAAGGACCTTCGCGCGCAGACTTTCGAATTCACTGGACATCGACTTGTCAGAACGTTTCGATTCGTTGACATCCGTGTTGATCTCCTCCGTTGTGCCGCTCACGCGGGGACCAAGGCCAAGGGCAGCAAGTCGCTTCCGCTCGGCAAATGAGCCAGCAGAGGAAGAGGCCGCGGCACCTCCTGATAATAGTCTTGCAGCACCAGCCTTCTTTCCCAGCGCGGCGTTCTCCTCGGCAGAGAGTTTCGCAGCCAACTTTGACACAGCGCTGTTTTTGTCTGGGATCGACTCGAACACAGGCGGGCCCTCGACGCGGTCGCCGTATCGCACTACATCAACCATGTGGTAGAAGTCACGAGCTTGCTTCGGCGCAGGACGCGCAACACGGTGAACGCCTTCAGTCGTAGTGCCGTCAGCACCTTCTGTTTCGCCAAAGGAAATGCGCTTTCTCTTCGACTTGCCGTCACCAGCCGCGGCTGCTTCTGCTGCAGCGGCCTTCTCTGCGGCAACCTTCGCGGCCTTGTCAATCGTATCCTGCTTCGCCTTCTCGCGTTGCATGCGAATAATCTCCTTTTCATATTCATCTTCGCGGTTGCTGCCAGTATTGGTAGAATTCTTGCTCTTCTTCCCAGATCCACGCTTCACCGCTGCAGAAATTTCACTCTCCATTTGCACCATCCGTTCAGCGGTCCGTTCTCTCCTTCGCTCAACACGTTTTTCGAGCTTCTTCTCCCTCTTCCGAACTACAGACATGTCAATTCTGGATTCCAGTGGGGCAACACCCTCACGGAACTCTTCGTTCAAACTAGGGACGTGGCCAATCGCCCCGCTGTTCTTTTTCGCTGCGGTTTTCGACTG
>CYKH01001969.1:12839-25040 GCA_001460835.1 Bodo saltans | reverse complement strand
GCATTAGTGCAGGGAACCGGTGGTGACGGAGTGGCGGGGGGTGGTGTTGGGTCGTCAAGAGCTTCTCTGAATCGCTGCAAACTGTTGCGGTGGAACGTAAGTACCTTTCGAACACTACTCCAGCGACTTATCTCTGCTGAAGGCTTGATGTACAGAGAAACGTGCCGTGGCTCGTGCACGCTATTGCTGCTCTCAGGAGACCAAACTGAGGAAGCGTGTTCCACGCCTTCATCAACAATTAGAATGACCGCACAAATATCGTTGCTATGAGAAATATTGAAAGTCACAACATCAGCGCTAGGTGCGAGACCCCCTGATCCGCGAACAGTGACGAGGCATTCGGATGACGCAAAGGATGACTTTGATCGTGAATACAGTTTTTGTTCCCAAAGTTGATGCCGACGAGATCGGAGCAATGATCTGCACCTTTGCTGCTCTCCTAATTGACTGTTATCATCCTCATCGCTCGTTGTGTGTAATGCGAGATGCGGTAAAGACAGAAGATCAAACGTAGTAATAGTGTTTCTACTGATGCCCCGTCCTCCTTGAACGCTATCATTGATACTACTACTACTGCATTCGACGACATGAGCTTCATATAGGGCAAATGTGTAATCTGCTGATGCATGCAGAGAAACTTTCTGAACTGGAGTGACATGAAGAGCAACGGTGGTCATGCGTGACCCACTACTGCTGCTGCCATCGGCAACTTCCAAGAGAGGCAATGCGCTGCAGCACAGCCACTCAGAGGCGAGAATGACAGCGAAGACAATCAGCAAATACTTCATCAATTCCTGTCCTACAGTGTTTGGACTCGAAATTGAGAGAAGAACAACAGAAAGAAAGAAATGTGATGGCTGCCAATCAAAAGGTTGTCATCACAAGAAAAAGAGGAAGGAATAAAGAAAATTCAACTTAAGCAAAGGACGTGTGGAGTGTGGCCAAATTCGCAGTGTCCACGAGTAAGATGAGCAAAACGTCGGACCACTTATGTCGTGGAAAGTGGGCCGTTTGGCGCAGCGGAGCGTCGAAGTGTGACCAATCCGCCAAAGCCACCACCACCACCGCTCGGTGTTGTCGATGTCGTGGGCGACACAATAGGAGAACCGCCACCTCCAAACGCAACCACCACGCGACTTGTGCCGCTGCTACTGGTGACATTGTCGTCACCACTGCCATCGTCTCCTCCGCTGCCGAGACGCAAATTTGGCACGGCAACACCGCCACTGCTGCTATTTGCTCGTCGACGCGTCGTTGAGCCGAACGCAACCGCCCCACGCCGAAGCAGTAGCCTTATCGAGTGGCACGGTATCGCTCGACCTAATGTGTCAATCAACGCCACCATTCGTCCAATAACACCTCCTGCATGTGATGAGTCGCTTGTGCTGCTGGTGCCGCCGCTACGTACGTTTGTGTAGTATAGCGCTGCTGCAATGATAAACATACCAATCACACACCAACCACTGATGGTGCCGGTCAAGTAAGTCCACACAACCTTCACGATAGGCAGCGTATCTTCAGGCAGTACACACTCCATCCATGTAGGGTGGCTGTCACCACCTGGTGGCTCAAACGTGTCAGGTAGCAGCCACGTGGTCACACGTAGAAAACTGACAATTCGATAAAACCAAACACTTGATACAAACCACTGTTCGTGATGCAGCGCAAAGTTTTCTTCATCGTATGTGACTTTGACGTGGGGGTTAATAAAAATGCCGCCCACGTCGACCCATGTGTCTTCCGACATGCTTGGAGCAAGAAAATGGGCACCAGAAGAAGTGAGTTTCTTCTTTTTCTTCATGTCAGAGAGGACTGGGCAGTCAATGTCAAGGAGATCCCGAGACGAGGAGGAACGTTTCTTGCCCAATGCAGAAGAACGTTGCTGTAGGTCCTCTGCCTCCTCGGCCTTTCTCTCGCACGTCGCTGCTTGCATGATGTCCTTGCATTACTCGATGCACTCAGAGCTGTAGCACGAGTCCGACCCTCGTGACATATTGAACATGTTGCTGACAGGCATCCGAAATCGAATATCATGCCGGAGGAACATCGACGAGCGGATCGCAGCCGCACCATTCCAGCAGCAGCGAGCAGGAGCGGCCGTGTGGCGTGGCTGATGGTCATTGACGTGATGCGACGCACCGCTGCTTCGGAGAGCTTCAGCCTCATAGAAAATTTGCTGCGTACCAAAGTCACGGGCGTAGGGAGGGTACGCATCAAATGGGCGGCCATCGTAATCTCTGGTCACCCACTGGTCGTAGAAGGAGGCGTAGAAGTCCATCCCGCACGCCATGTTGAATCCGTCCCACAAAGAACTGAACCCACGCTCCGTTGTCAACAACGGCTCCTCCTCTCCTTCCCCTTCATTGTTGTTGTTAATGTTGGGGTCATCGGTGTTACCATCTTTCTTGGACAATTTTTGGTGGGAGCGCCAACGTTTGTTGTAGTTCACCAGCCGCTGACTTCGTGCGTAGTTGGTTTCAAGTAATTTGGTCATGTCTGACGGTAAAAAGACAATATCGTTGAGAAAGAGAACCACCGTGTTGTCGGACGTAAGTGTCGAGCCGTCAGGCAGCGGGAGTTCCAAATAATGGGGAGGCAAAGCAGACTCATTTAAGACTGGTGTAGCAGAGTCCCCTTCCACTTGCAACGCAGTAGTCACTGAGGATGACTGGTCTGATGACGATCGGGCACGACGATTAGGATCAAAAAGTCCGAGGCCTTCGTCGTACAACGGCCTCATCGCTTCGTTACGGATGCACGCCATCCACACAATGCGGTCCATGTGCTTTGGCTTTCGTTGGAACCCACCACACGCAGTGCCGCTTGGGACCACGTGCATGCGGCGGTTTCGAGGCACTCCCGCCGCTTCTAACGCCGGAACGAGAATGTTGTTGATATCTTCCGACGTGGTATCGCTGTTTCCGTTAGAGAAAATGGAGATAAAGACGCGTGCAGGGACGTCCACCGATCCCTTCCTTCTGAGCTCCTCTGAGATAAACATAGCAAGATTTTCTGCAAAGCGTGGAATAAGAGCGGCGTTGTTGAAAAGGTTCATCGCAATGAAGTACGCACGCCAAGGGTGGCGGGACCTGCTTGCCCCATTGACAACAACAGCAGATAAACGATCGTCTCGCACGGCACCCGTGTGCGTGGCGGTGATGTGCGGAATGACTCTTTCCATTAAAATGTGATGCCCGAGTGAATCTTCACGAAGCAATGCAGCGCCACGTTCGTCGGACGATGTTGCCCACGCAACGAGCATCACAAAAAACACAGTGCTTAGCATCGCAAGAGCATACAAAACGGTTTTTCGACAACGCGAAAGCAGCCTTCGCGCTGCCGAGGATGTAAATTGCGTCGTTGCGCGAGAGTTTGGAGAGCTTGAACCGCGCGATTGACTGGCCATCGTTCAATCTCTGCTTAATGCGTGTTGCGAAAACAACAACAAAATATGTGTCAACCCTACGGATACTGGTAAACTAAACGCACAGAAAAGAGAAAGTGCAGTAACTAACGGATACGGCATATTCCTTGTTAAAGTGCAAGACAGGTTGAAACCAAAACTAAACAACAAACCAAAAAAAAGAAACGAATCAAGATGAGTAGTTTCTCGCGTTTCTAAACAAACGACGAGGCCCGTCGCACTGCGCTACTGCGCAGTCGCTTTCCTGGTAGCGCACAAAGCCACTTCCGCCACAAAAAGAGGAGTATTGCCACCGCCAACCCCAACATCAAAAAGCGTCGGAAAATACTAGTCCCGCCAGAGCCTTGAAATCTCGCATGATGTTGGCGATGACTATTCTTCTTCTCCACTGGAATGTCGCTCTGCTGCTGCTGCTCACGCCTGAGGTGATCCAACCAACTCTGCAACATTCGCGCTACACTATCTTCGACTTCCCATCTTTCAACGGGACAACGGATGGGCGAAGCAACAACTGCCGATGATGACGATTGCTGATGCTGCTGTTGTTTGTTCCTGGTGCTTCTTTGTGGCGGGCCACACTTACGTCGATACTGATGTGTTGCGTTGACCACGTGTTCATGGTTTGAATCTTTTCCTTGAAACGTGGTGTGAAATGACCGATATCGCCTGCTGGTGTAGAATAGGTGACCGCTGTCATGGAATTCACTTTCGCTTTGATTCAGCATCAGCATTTTCTTCTTTGCATTGGTGGTGGCTTCTGCAAACGACAGTCGACCGCACTGTGGACCAGATAGCACACCAGCAGTCGCACTATCAAGAAATTCGGTGTTACTGCTGAGAGCATCCATTGCCGCATCCAGCAGACTCATGCAGTACGTGTGCGAGGAGGGAGCACCTCCAGGGAGGTAGTGATGCATGCCGTCGAGACAATCGGAGTCCGCGATGAAGAACACCCCGCCACAGTTGCTTCTTCCCTCTCCGTCTTCACTTGATGTTACAGGTCCTCCTGCTATCGCAGGCGACGATGTTGCGGCATCGCCATCGTCATTGATAATGGCAATCGATGCGCGTTTCTTCTTGTTCGCAACGGCAGAAGCAATAGTGCCGTCGTATCGGTGTCCAGGGGGACAAAAGCGACGCAACACCAACGATAACGGAAGCGCACCACCAAACGAATCGTCAGCATGGGAAGACCACAGAACCGACGGAGTATTTCTCATCATACGTTTGTTGCCTTTGCCGTTTGGGCCAACAGCGTTGCGGAGCTCAGCGGCATCGTTATGCATCTCACGAGCGTCGATGGAGCACCCAATGCTATCCACCGCAAGGTTGCTACCACTTGGCGTGGTTTGAAGTGAAGTTGATGATGGTGGTTGCAGAGTAGTTGTAGTGGTGGCAATACAACCACCAGAGGTAACCATCGCAAGAAACGATCCACCATCCACCCCACCACGCAGAGGACCGCTGATAACACAATGATCGCTTTGCACAAAGCCAAATTTCGTCAGAAGAGCGTTCACAGATCCTACATTGGTGCCTCCCACGACAGCTTCGTGATAAAAGTTTGTCGCGGGGTCAACAAACGACGTGAGCTTCATGACGCCCTCATGTGCCCAGTCAGAAGCCAACAGCAACCGTAGCCCACGATCCTTGACGCCACACTCAACAGCTGAGAGAAACGACGGTTCAAAGAAGTCTTCAGGGTCGACGACAAGGAGGTACTGATAGAGGTCAACCGTGAGAGCTGCGTCGTCCTTTGGGCATGACGTTGTTTCTCCATCCTCCTTGTGTGTCGGTTTCTTGACAACATGTATTTTCTTGTCTGCGAGCGAAGAAGGTTCGTAAAAGTTTCGATGGTGCACAAGGTCCACCACGAAGCCACGGCGAACCACAAGGTGCTCGTACAACTGAACATAATTGGTGTGCGGATGATCGCCGCCCCATTCCGCAAAGTCACTGAACTGATTCTGCTCCCGCACATTGTCCCTTGGAATGAGGGCACTGGGGTACAACAGTTGTGTGGTGGTATCCCATAAAAGGCGTTCCGATCGTGGCGGAGGCTGCGTCACGTCGATGACAAACGGAATGCCAACTCTCCACACTGCGGTGGTGCGAGAAGATTTCTCACCGCTTGTGCCACCACCGCTTCCACTTTTCAAAAGTGAACTGTAAGACAACCAAACTGTACCACGTATGCGTGCCCCTAGCATCCTGACGGGTAACGGTACAGCGGTCCAGAATCCGATCGTCACGTACCCAACGTGTGCATCCAGGGAGGGTCGATGGGGCTCCACGATGACTTCAAGCAGCGCAGATGCGGCCTCTTTCGAGAGGATGGTGGTGGTTGGACTTTGTTGTTGTTGGGCGGTGACTGCAGTGAACGCAACGGAGGCATTCGCATCAAACTCCACATGAGATGAGCCAAACGTTGCGTGCGCAGCACCAGAGGAGTACAACGTCATATTCTGAAGTAACGGCGTGGATGTCAGAAAGATGCCACCAGATCGTAACATGTTCGGCCAGATGTATGGAGCGTCCATGTCACGGTGAAGGCGCCACTGTTGTCGAGTGGAGGGGTCTTTTAGTTGAAAAGGGTATCGTTGTGCATCGTCGTCGACAAACAACTCTTCATTAAGAAACTCGCTCCAAAGATTTGGGCGGTGCGGTGATCTGCCGCGAGAAACCCATGCACTGACAGCAATAATACGACTGGGGTAGGCAGTCAGCCGCAGCAATCGATCTACACCACCTACACCAACAAGCGTCCCAGGAAGGTGCATTTCAGATGAAGGTGAGGTTGCCTCCGCCCAAATGTAAGTTAGTGCTCGCGTTGCATTGATGGTGCCGGCCCCTTGACTGAACACACTCACGTCTCGAAGGTCTTTGATCGCGAATCGTAGTCCTTTCCGCAACGGCACTGGATCTGCGGTAGCGACAATAATTTGCTTTAGCAGCGCCACATTTGCGCGTGTTCGTCCTCGAGCGTCTAGCGGAAGAATCTGGGAAGGCTGAAGTGCTTTGAGGGCAGAGGTTAACACTGCCAGCACTCCGGCGACGACTGGGGATGCCATACTAGTCCCGGACGATACTCGGCACGTTCGTTTTGCGCGAAGGTTGCTTGCTGCGACAATTTTGTCGCCATACCCGAGGATATCGGGTCTGGGCCTACCGATACCAAAAGGAAGCTCCCACGTCGTCATTCCACGCGAGCTGAAACCAGAAATGGCGCGATTGTACTTCTCCAGAGACTGCAATTGTTGTTGTTGTTTCTCTCCTTGCGTTTCCACAACTACTGCTACCGACCCGACCGCAACAACTTCCGCTTGATCCGCAGGGTTGAACACGCTCCCTTGCCTTGGGCCATCGTTGCCGCTTGCAGTCACGACGGTGGTACCCGCATTTGTCACGTCTCGAATTTTCTCGACAAACACATCATCGTAGTAGTCCATCCCACCGAAGCTTAGGTTGATGATATCGATGTGCATCTGCATCGCGACGTTTAGGGCAGCTAATACCCATGATGTCAGCGAAAGTTGCGAATCTGTGAACACTTTGAAGATGTGTAAGTTGACTTTGGGCGCAATCCCGACGCCGTTTATAAGTTTTGGGCCTCCTCTGTTGCGTCCTTTGGCGATACTGCTGTTGTTGGTCACGCGTGAAAAAGAAGAGCTACGGCAACCTCCAGAGGAGGTGCCACGCGCAGCACCAACACCACTTGTCGCTACCATTTCTCCCTGACCAGCAACCACTGAAGCAGTAAAGGTGCCATGTCCAACACCATCACCGCAATATGCAGACGCTTGCTGCCCCCGTGGTAGCTCTTCATCAGTAAATGTCAAGCACGACGCGACAACGCTCTGCTGATGAGACATCGAAGTGAAATGGGGATTGTTGACGCTCAGGCCGCTATCGAGCATCGCTACGTGCACGCCTTGGCCCATTGCGTTTGGAAACGACGCCCACAATTCTTCCATTCGAAGAATATCGACTGGATGCACGGGAAGAACCGATTGCGGCGATGCAACGTTATTATCATCGTCGTTATCGTTGTTGCCGGCTTCATTTTGGAGCAGCTTACGGCCACTAGTAGCAATGCGACGAGAAGAGGGGAGGCGAGCAGTGCCATCGTCACCAGCCATCGATGGTGGCGGCGACGCGCGTCGTCTTTTTCGTCGAGTTGTTGTTGTCGTTGGGACAGTAATTTGTGCATCAGGGACTATGGCGCGGATCGTCAGGAAAGGTCCATCATAAAACGCGCGTAGTGCAGATGGTCCACCTCCTGGGGAAGGATGCTGGCATGCTGAATTGGCGGGATGATCTTCAGATGGTGCGATGGATGATAACGAAAAACACGTCATGAGCGCATCGTGTACAATGAGTGCAGTCTGTTGTAGCTGCTTGGCGGCGACAACTGTGGCGGTGGTATCGTCGTTGTCACTCTGCTCCCCTTCGCCATGCTGATGCTCCACCCCTTCGCCTTCTGCATCATCGGGAGGAGGGATCCAGCTCAGGCGGAGCAAAGCAAAGTCATGAAGCATATCATCACTCGGTCGTTGGTTGCAATACGCTTCGACTTGTTCTTGTTCATTCGTGCTTGTTGGGTGTGGTGATGGCGGCTCGAGAGTCACCTCCATGGGCACCACCCTCATCTCCTGCATCATAGCAGACTGCGCTACCGAAATAATCGACGTGCGCGGGCCGTTGGCCCTTTTTCTTCCTGCTGCAGCTTCTGCAGCTCCCGCAGGACACCAGCTTGGGCTCAAGTGCAAGTAGCCATCAAAGTGAATACGGAATGTTTGGCTGCGGCTAGAGGGGTGAAGCTGAGGTCTTTTTCTTGATGTGAGTGGAGTCTGCTCCGCGTTTTGTTCATGTGCCAATTGAAGGACTATTACCACAATGAATCCGAGGACACAACAGAAGTGCGACGAAGGACCTCTCCCTCCTGCCATTTCTTGCGGAGTGTTTGATTCTTCATAATGCAGCAAACAAAAAAAAAAACAGAAGAACAAATTCAGAAAAAGAACACAAATCAGCATATAAACAGCAAGTTGGTTTGCGCAATTGTCTCATAATTGTTCGATAGGTTCTCTTCGGTGCACAAGGTGCAAAAAACGCGACATGCATCACACAGAAGTCACGGAATCCAATTCCGTTTGTTTTGTTTTAAAAAGCGCATGCAAAGGAAAATGTGTGTCTGTAAAGCAACGATGCACACAGATTCCTTTGACAACATTTGCGATCCGCCAATAGTGGTGGTGGTAACGATGCCAGTAAATCTTTAGAAGCGAAACGGGTCCTCTTCGTCTTCTTGCGCCACACCTCCCCACCCACTCTTCTTTGCTTTTGTCTTCTTCCAAGAGCCTCTCTTTGCAGCGCTCTTCGCGTCATCGTCATCAAACGCTGCTTCCTCCGTTGGGCGCTCCATGGACGCGGCTTTACGATTCGACGGTCGCTCCAGCAGAAACTTCGATTGACTGTTGACCACCTCCAAGAGTTCATCTGGGAGGACGCCGTGTAGAGAATTCTCACGCTTTGGCGTCGCATCAACACCTGACCCTCCTAACTTCGGCGATCCTCCTGTTGACTCCGCTGTCGTTGTCGTGGCTGTCATCTCCATTTCCGTATCAAAAGGGTTACCACCACTTGCGGAGCCAGTGTTAGTGCCCTCATCGTCGTATTGCAGCGCTTGTCGCCGCTTTGGCTGCCCACGGCTCTCGAGCAACGTTCCAAACCCACTCTTATTGGTTGACTTCGTCGCAGTGCAGCTGTTTGTCGTTTCATCGTCTTGCTGTGCTTGGTTGAATGCCGTGACTTGTTGCCCCCACACCTGCTGCTGCGCCTCAAAGCGCCGTTTCTGTAGTGGAGAAGGGTTGTGCACGACTGGTGCATTGGTGAAGGGAAGTTCCTCACCATCCATAAACTGATCCAACTCCAGCGTTGTTTTCAAGTCGGCAAGTAACAGCAGCGCGCCTTTCCAATTCACAACTTGACCGACCGTCATTTCTTTCAGCTCGCGGCCGAGGCGCTGGTGCATGATGCGCAATGCATCACCGTGGTGCCGCTCGAAGGAGTTGACCGCTTCGTCGGTTTCTTCATGGATCGCAGTCACTTCATCGTCCATGGCGTCGAACGCATCGAGTTCCTCGTGCCCAGTCCCCTCCGCCACTAATTTATTAAGAAGTGCTTGAATATCGCAGAGCCCCCTCCCCTTGGGTCTTGGTTGGTGCTCCGATGAGAAGATGCGCTCATGAGCGGCAGACGCGGAGAGGGTACGAGCGTTGATGGTCATGCGAACAAGATTGATCGAAATGGCAAACTCTTCGCCGAAAATCAAAAGCGACAAGCGTCCCATTTCTTGGGCGGCGTTCGCGACGCGGTGAAGATAGTGGGTCAGGCGCTGCGACGGCGGTGGTCGAGATATTTGAGGCGGCCACGCAGTTGTGGCAGACGGCGGAGTGGCCGGTGTGCCAGTAGGCTGAGGGGACGAATGAGCTTCTGCTTGCGTCGAGTCACCCAGTCCATCTTGGGATGCTGCAGATGATGATTGCTGTTTCGCTGGCGTTTTTGTATCGAGCGTCGATGCTGTAGGGGCTGCTGCTGGCCGCAATTCCTCCATCACACTGTCGCGCGTCCACGGCCAATACGACGGGAAAAAAAAAAAGGTGAAGATAGTGGGTCAGGCGCTGTGACGGCGGTGGTCGAGATATTTGAGGCGGCCACGGAGTTGTGGCGGACGGTGGAGTGGCCGGTGTGCCAGTGGGCTGAGGAGACGAAGGAGCTTCTGCTTGCGTCGAGTCACCCAGTGCATCTTGGGATGCTGCCGATGATGATTGCTGTTTCGCTGGCGTTTTGGTATCTAGCGCCGATGCTGTAGGGGCTGCTGCTGGGCGCAGCTCTTCCATCACACTGTCGCGCGTCCACGGCCAATACGACGGGAAGGCAAGGTCCCTCAGTGCATTCGCAGTCTCCAGCAAATCATCCCGTTCCGCTTCTAATGCATCTCTCAGCAAGAACGCTTTCTGTGCCGCATCCTCCCACGCTTTCTCACGCGAAGCATTCTTCAACTTCTCGTCTTCAAAGTAGTACGATGTTTTGACACAACTGTTCACTTTGTCCAGTGACATGAGCGCACGATCAATGACTCCCGTCTCCATCAGCATGTCCGAAATTTTATCTGGCTTCAACGCTTTGGAGGGGTACTTGGGTGCCACTAACTTTTTCGCGTTCGACATCAATTTCTTTTGAATCGCACCCATAAAGTTGCGAGCAGAAAATGGCGTGGACGAGGGCGGGGTGGTTGATGCTTGTTCGTTATGGTCATTGGTACTTCCAATGTTGTTGTGCTGAGAGGAGCTACTACCACTGCTGGAGGTAGACGTTGTAGGTTTCAGCGTCAGAAACAGTTCTTGGAACTCATCATCCGGTTTTGTCAAAAGAGACCAAAAGAGAGGATCTCCTTTCAGATCGGCACAGGACGAAAAGATAGATAGAAAGGCCACCACTTGATCCACCCCATCACGGCTGTGAGCGTCTTCTTTGGTGACAGGGAGAGGGTTGACCACGCCGTACGGAACCTTCTCGCTCATCAACGTTCGAAACCAAAGAAGATGCTCCAAGTTGCGGCGGACTCGATAAATACGGGGACGACCGCCTCCAGAAGCTGCACCACCCCGTGGTGAGTTCGCATACGCAAATTCAGCAGCAATCCTGGAAGTTATCACGTAGTGAATCTCAGCAGCAGCCATCGCTTGTGCGACTTGTGGGGCAAATCGAGCGAGAACATTCGTTGCTTGGGCTTTGTACGCTGCAAGTTTCTCTTTTGCAAGCTCGCTGTTGCTGTTGTTACTAGTCACAGCGGTGGGATCGGTAAAACGATGAGACTTCGGGTCTGCGTACGGCAACACGGCAATGCTGAGAATTCCTCCTTCACTTCCTGAAGCAGCTTGGGACGAAGCAGCACCCACTCCAGGAGGGGCGTTTTCATCATTCCCAAAAGGGGACGGTACAGGGTCTGCATCGAAGGTCACGTCAGTTGAGAAGTTCTTTTGCATCATGAGAGCTTCAATTTATGTATTCTTATTTTCGTCAAGAAATGAGCAAAATGATCTGAAAGGCAGAATGGAAAAATTCAAGGAGGTTTATTTGGTAGGAAAGCGAGGAGGGAGCTAACATCGTTTTTGTGAACCAACCAACAGCAAACTGGAAATCGGTCATCAATGACGTACCTTCGTGCTGCTTGTTGGTGGATTTCCAGCTAAAACACGCAACGAAAAATCAAACAAACAAACAAACAACAAAAGATGAAGAGTGTACTGACTTTACATCAGATTGCAATTCCTTGTAGCTTTCGTTGACATGGAAGGTGAAAGCCGCGGTGTCTGTTCAGGTGGTGCAGATCGTGGAGGCCCTCGACCGCGGATACGATCATCCTTTGCCTTTGCACCTAACTGTTCGTATTGTGCATCAGTGAGCGCGTACTTCGTCATCTTTACTTCACGCAACCTTGGGCAAGATGCCTGCAATCGAGAAGCAAAATTACTTGTGATGTACAAGCACTTCTCGATGTTGACGACTTCTAGCTCTGGAAAGTTCATCAGAACATTTGCAGTGTCGATGGTAAGATCATCGCACATCCTTAGGCCAATAAAGCGCAGGTGCACAAGATGAGCAATGTGCTCCAAACCTTCATCGGTAATGTGGATGCAACCGTTCAGGTTGAGGCTTGCCAGGTTCACAAGCGGCGCGAGGAGCACCATCATTTTGTCGGTGATTCCGCC
>CYKH01001966.1:0-13164 GCA_001460835.1 Bodo saltans | reverse complement strand
CGTCTGCTCCTGAATCTTCTTCACAACATCTTCAATTGCAGTCACTGCGGGGCTCTTCTGCCCACCATCCTGGCGAAGGAAAAACGAGCCCTCGTCCTCACACAATGACAACATAGGGTCCAACGGAATCGCACCATCCTTTCCGCAAAGCATCCGGCGACGATCGAAGAGCGGTGGGGGAACACTCTTTTACCCTCACGTAAGCCGCGTTACCCCCGTATGCATAGGTCTGTACAAGAGGTGCTACGGTTCTGTAGAATGGAAGTTAAATTTTGTTTTCAACTCAAGGAAAAACTGTAGTAGTCACGAGTGTAGAACTCCTCAACAGTGCTACTGACGGGGTCACCCCAGACTGACGCGCTCGCGAAGTGTTTCTCAGTACACGAGCAGCGAGCATGGACGAGGCGTATCGATAATCAAGTAATCAAGCTCACCCCAGTCCACATCACCTAGGAATTGCTTGATCATCGCGTCCTTCCGAGGGCCACGCCAGATGACAGCATCCGTTTGATTGGGAAGGAGGAATGCAATGGACATGATTTTTAACGTGAATGTTTGCTTGCTGTCGCCTTCACCAACGGTGTACTGTTTTTCGACAGGCTTCCAGCCATTTGGGCCTGATACAATGCCTGCCCCTTCAACACCAACGATTTTTGGGACGCTGGGGCCGCACAGATCGACATCGTGATACAATGCCTGCCCCTTCAACACCAACGATTTTTGGGACGCTGGGGCCGCACAGATCGACATCGAGGATGCCAACTCGAAGGCCATCGCGGAATGCTAATGCCATGGCCATCTGGCACGCGACAGTGGACTTGCCGACACCTCCTTTGCCACTTAGCACCATGACCTCGTGCTTGATGCGCTGTAGCGTAGTGTTTTGAGGGTTCGACATTTTATCTTACTTTGGCTTGAGATGCACACATCAAAAAAAAAGTTGAGATTCACAGGTACGCTGCACAACAATTGTAGATTAGAATATTTTCTGGAAGGGAAGAGTGTTGTGATGAAAGTCAAATATGCTACAATGTCAAGAAGGCTGTTTTCTTTGTGCTTTCGACAGTGTGTGTTCGCGTTAGTGGAGTTGTATGTGATGAATCGAACGATGCTTCTAAAAAGCACCACCAGCAAGATCATTTTGCATTCGTCTTTGGCTTTGGAGCTGACAAAGCTTCTGCAGCAGCTTCTTTCTCAGCAATTTTTTGAACCGCATCGTAAATTTCCTGAATTTGACGGGGAACGTCGGATGGGTTCGTCAGGTCCAAAACGAAGTGCTCCACAGCGCCATTATCGCTTTCACCAGACGATGAGGCTTGTTCCGCAGTCAATCGAAGTTTGGCCTGCTCACGCTCTTCACGAGCAGCTAAATGTTGACGCAGGTCGTTCATAGAGGAGAAACCACATGCTTTGAGTCCTGCAAGGCTCAACACAATGACACCGATCGTGGCATACAAGGTCCCCCACGCGAGGGCTTTCCACGCCAACGCAACTTGCTCTGAAGTTGGTGCTGGTCGCACTTCACCATCGGCACCGTAGCGTTCTTCGTCCATGATTTCTTCAGGGGTGTCACAGTTTGGCCACAAAGGTTTGTTTTCACCAGTGGCATTCGATTTTTCTGCTGCAGCTTTTTGTGCGGCGGACGTTCCAAACACATACTTTGCTTCCATTTCCTTTGCAGAAGGAAGTTGTTTTCGAAGCTCCACTAACGATGGGACGAGTTTATCAAGGTCCTCGACGGAAGGAAGATTCTCGGCAGTGACTTTACCATCTGGGATACTGAACCGGATGGTAGAAGAGAACGCTTTCTTTGCTGATGAAGCAGCAGCTCCTGCTGGTGGTGCCGATGTTGTTGTTGAAGCTGAATGAGGTGACGTCGACTCTGCCGTTGGTGGGGTCGGGGTAGAATTCATGCGACACGCCACAGCTCTCATTGAACTACCAAATCGCCGCATCATTTTTGGATTGGCTCGTTAGGTAGAGAATTATGTTAATGATGGCGATTCGCGACTGATCAAACTATTTAAAAACAAAACGAAACCAAACAAACAGGTATCAAGGGAAGGCACTCTCGCAATTGTTTACAGTTTTCGCGACTATCAGTCATTGGTTGACTTAACGAAGATATGAGACGTAGAAGGTATGAAGGGTATGTGGGGACGTGTGCTACACTTTGAGAAGTATATCTGGGTGCTACGTTTAGTTGTTTAACGGATGATGGTCTTCGCACAAACAAGGAAAAAATTGGTTTCTGTATCACCGCGAGCAACAAGAAGTACGGTCAGAACCCACCAAGGTCTTGGCGACTTGAGACCGAGTGTCCAGCTGCAATACTGCCAGTGTCGGAAGACGGAGGATTGGCAGAATACTTCACTTGCTGTCGCTCTGCATTAAACACGGAATCTGAATTGTCATCACGAATTTGAGCGTGCTTTTTATACCCACGAGCTCCTAAATTCTGCAGCACGCTAATCACTGCGATGTGACCCAGCAGTTGACGCTGTGGAAGCGCAAACAGCACGGACAGCTTGCGAAGAATATTATCACGTTCAGCGACGGCAATTGGCGTTAGCAACGTCACGAACGAGTTGTAATAGTGCTGGAAGAGGTACAACAAGTCGTTGAATTCATACTGGGTGTATGCGTCAGCCATTGGCTCGAACAACAACGCAAACATATTCTTGTGCTCTTGTGTGATCTCTGGAAACAGATATGGGTTCTCGCGGCTAGGGAGTCCTGCACGATCGCGGTCGGAGGAATTCACTGAGCGTTGCGGTTGCATGACTTGGAAGGCATCTTCCGTCGCATCGCGCATCGCTGCTAGTTCATCATTGGAACTGCGGTCTAGGATTGCGTGGGCAATGTAGTCGCGATGGGTCGCTGATGCGATCTTTGCTGTGATAGCGGCCTTGCGCATGAGTTCACTTCCTGGGTCGGTAATGGAAAATACTTCTTGTGGAATTAGCATTTGTCTAAAGTGAACTTCATCGTAAAACGATGTTGAGACTCCTCTCATGCCTTTTGCCAACTCCCAAGTATCTTTTGAAATGAGCACCTGCCCACCATCATTTCTGGAGATGGCGTACGAGTACAGCCGCGATGCGAAAAGTACCGATCGACCTTCGTAGAAAATCATTTGATCGTCGTCTACTTTATCACACGCAACTTGCACATCTTTACACCAGTGAACAGTGCAGACGACTTGAAGCGGTTTGATAAATATCTTTTGCGACCGATCGCTCTTACCGCTACCACTGCTGCCAAGCTCCATCATGATCGGGTTTCTCTGTAGGTCTTCAATCAGCGTGAAACTTAAGTGAATGGCAGCGTCAATACTGCGGGTGACTAATGTATAAGAGTGTTGCGCAGTTGCTCGCGATACGTATGCTCGATGAGCCTCCGCGATGAGCAGGACGCGCTGGCGGAGGCGATCTTCAGCGTCGAGTAGCACATCAGGGCACATCACCCACAGCTCAGCGGCATGAGCAATGCCGATAGTTGCCATCGCCATCGGGGGATTCTTAGGGGCATGATCGGACCCAGAATATTCTCTCATGGCCATTGCGTACACCACATTCGCCCACGCCACGAGCACCACCGACACAGCAATCGGTACTAATGCAAGGACCACGCACCGATGCCACGTGTGCAACCAAATGACATCCGGAGACAAGTCCCAATATTCGTAGACCCACGTAGAGTTGGCGGAGAGGACAATCACGTCGATAAAATCTGCAGGTCCGCTAGGAGGATTGGGATTTTTATTGCGTTCATCGATCATCAACACGCCTGCCGCGCCCACACCCATCGTAATTCGTACGTTCCATTCTGACCCAGCGATCGTGCCATCATGTTGTTGCATGAGGGCCAACATTTTACCGACCGTCACAGAACCGACGGCGTTGCCCCACCATGTAAGCGAAGGAGTGAACTCTGTCGATGAGTTGTAAATGGGAACACGAATGATGATACCGTACGTGCCATTCACTGTACGAGGGGACTCCACAAGAATATTTCCCGTGGCCGCTGAATGAAGAACGGAATCACGAAGTGTGGAATTCAATAAATCACTTCCCACGTTTCCAGATGGGTACACTTGAGCCGTCACAGCACCAGGGAATGAGTACAGCAACAAAACGGGATTGGTGGGAATCAGCAGTTGACTGGCCAAGACTGCCAGCTCTGGAAATATCTGCCCAACGATTCGGTCCCTTGCAGGCGCAGAAATATTGGGAACAGTGTCGAACCGCGACGCAATGAATGCTTCTAGCCGCCTTACTGAGTAGATGGCCGTGTTCAAAGCTCCTGCGGTGGTAGCTCGCACCCTTCGCTCTACAAGTGCCCGCTTTTGCTCTGTCGATTTTCGGCTTTCATCATCCACAACTGCAGCCACAACGAAGGTAACAATTGCGACGACGGTGAAGCAGCATATCCACAATATAAAGCTTTTGTCACCGCCTAAAAAACGATACCGCATTCCTTTTCTTTGTTTTGAAAAGTTTAATTGTCGGTTCTAAAGTTCTACCAAAAGATAAAAATCGTTTGTCGTTGCGCTACACTTCAACAGAAAAAAAAGAAAAAAAAGAAGAGAAGGGTCGACATCTCTAAAAAAAAGGGTCATTCGATATTTGCAGGACTTGGCAGAATTGAAATGTAACGTCATGTGCTTCAAGAATGGTACAGAGTGTCCATCCGCTGAACGAGTTCAGCGAGCGGCGTCGCTGGTAATTGTACATGGGCGCTCTTCTTCGTTGTAGTCCTCGCGACAGCAGTGCCACCGCATCTTCGGCGCTCCTCTGTCTCAAGCGCAGAGTCGTCAAGCTCGTCTACTTCAGCGAGCTGACGTCTCACCACAGGAGAATGATGAAATGCCGGGCCAAGTTGATTTTGGTTTGTCGGTCGCAAAGCTGTTTGCTGCGAAGACATATCAACGCCGACAGGAGTCCTCCGGGTGACGGCGCTTAAGGGTCGACGTGGCGCTACCTTCAGAGGTGTTGTCACTGCTTGCTCCTCAGGCATCGAGCTGACAGTAGTGGTGGCATCATATGGAACTGAATCCACAACACGGTGGGGGTGCTGCGGTAGTGACGCCGACATGGGCCTTGAACGAATGGCAGAGCGAGATACAGATGTCTGTTGACTGTGATCGGGGGACATGTACTTCGACGTGATCAGCTCCGCTTGTCGAAGAATCGACGCCTTGCTCGGGCCAAAGCTGGTGCGACGACGCAGAGAGCCAGTTTCACTACTTTTCTCACTGCCCGCTTCATTGGCGTCAACTATATCGGACAAGCCCATCGTTGCAAACTTTGTCTTCGACAGCTCGAGCGTACGGGCAAGCTGCTCGCGTTCTTTGTAGAGTTGGGTGGCGAGGCTCGTCATATCCTTTTTATGGCGCTCTTGTGCTGCGCGTTGTTGCCGGTCACGCTCTTCCTCTTTCGCAACGATTTCAGACTTGAGCTTTTGCTGGTAAGCCATGGATTTCTCGACTCGCAAGCGGTTTTGTTCATGGTTCTCAACTCGCTGTGCCACGAGCTCGGCTTTGATAATCCGATCTACTTTGCGATGCTCCTCAGC
This sequence comes from Bodo saltans, assembly GCA_001460835.1. NCBI lineage: Eukaryota > Euglenozoa > Kinetoplastea > Eubodonida > Bodonidae > Bodo > Bodo saltans. The sequence continues at coordinate 7,587 of CYKH01001966.1, read as the reverse complement.
GGCACGCACTTGTTCGCTTTTTGCTTCATACTCAAGCTCTAAAAGCTTTCGCCTCTCTTCTCGATCACGAAGTTCCTTTTCGCAGAGCTTCAGAGAGTTCTTGTGAGCTGCGTCTGATTGCGCTGCGAGAATCTTTGAGCGGGTTAGTGCAGCTTGCTTGACTGCTTCTTTTCTGCGTTCAATCTCTTGCTCCTTGGCAATTGCCTCTGTTTCCCTTTCGATTTGCTTCTCGAAGTTTGAGGCATTCAGGTGGTCAATTGCTTCTGCTCGAATTCTGTCTCTTGCAGCTTTCAAGTCGTGCGCGGCACGCTTTCGGAGTTGTTGTTGGGTCTGATTGCTTTCATGCAACTCCATTCGTGCAGCGAGCTCATCTTCCAGTACAGATCGGTACTCTACAATACTTTCGTTGACGGCATCGCATCGTTTCTTTGCATTCAGGGCAATTTCTTCTTTGCGTGCATGACGTTGCGCAAGTTCTTGGTCTCGTTCGTTTTGAACTGCCTGTGAGCGCTCGTCGCGGTGCTGAGACTTTGCAGCCAATTCGTGGCGGCGGGTCCGCAACGTTTCGCGGAAGCGCTGGGTGCACAGTTGTCGCTTTCGATTTCTATCTTGTTCTGCTTCTTTTGATTCTTGACGCCGTTGCGCTTCTCTTTGCTCAACAAATTCTCGATGAGACTGCTCTTTGTGGCGCATTTTTTCTTCCATTGCGTTGCGCTGCAGCACATCAACCACTTCAGCAACGGCAGATCGATGCTGAATGGCTTTCATGCGTTCAAATTCTGCTGCCGCTGCTTTTTGAACTTTCGCCATGTGTGCCTTATGCTTCTTATCTTGAATGTCTGCGGCGCTTTGCCATTGAAGTAATGCATCGCATGCGTCAGCCTCAGCGGCATCATTGCAGGGAAAGCTGTAATCAGCAAGCTCTTCAGGAGAAAGTAAATGTGCGCCAGGAACGTGCCGGACCGCTTGAACGTCTTGACTGCGTAGTTGCACCAACAAGGCATTTTCGTCTTTGGACAATTTCTCTGACTTCCGTATCGTTGCGGCGGAAGAGTCAACACCAATGAGAATGGCAACAATGGTACGTCGCTCTGCCTCTGCCACTCGAATCTTTCCCATTCGACGGAAGGCGGACGCTTCTTGCTTTGCTTCCATAATGCGCTTCAATGCTGCCACACCAGAGCGCGGCGTCGCTTGAGGAACAGACTTGCTTCGGTTGTCACCCTGCAAGAGTAGCTCAACTGGCTGAAGGCCTTGTCTGTCGCATGCCAACAACGACAGTCGATCTAAAGGAAGTTTTTCAAGTACTTGGGCTTGCGTGATTGTGGGATCTTGAAGCGATTGTTCAATCACCTCATCGATCTCTTGATCAAAATCAAACCCGCCGATGCGAAAGAAATCTTTGAAAGCTCGATCGATTCCGTAGGGATAATCTTGTAGACTCGATGACATTTTGTTGTTGTCGAATGTCACACTACCCGCGGAAGGGAGACAAGTTTCAAATCGTTCAACAGAGTTTTCACGGTCTTACGTTCCTATTTGTTGTGAAGTCTTATCTTGTTTAGCGCGAGTGAAATTCAACAATAACGAGAACATCTTAATGTTTGGAGTGCAGCATTAATTAGCAGCCGTGAGTGGATTAAATATCGATATTCACCAAGAATACGCCACGTTTCGATCGCTATCAACGACTTGACAAAAAAAAATATCGTCATTGTCTTGGTAATAATGGTTGTTGTAAACATCAGAAAAGATCATCATCAAGCACAACTGGCGCCTTCACGGATTTCACTGCAGCGATCGGGGGCGACACAACTTCAAGGAAGTCATCAAGGTCCCCTCCTCCACTTGGGGCGTTGATGATGGCTCTGGGCAGATCTTCCGTTGAGGAGCCAAACAGGTCGGCATCGGGATCGGGGTGGCTGCGGGCAGAGGACGGCATCGCGATGACGCTTTGATTTGGAACGACGGGCAAATCATCGTCAAGGGGATCAAACGAAACACTGTTGTTTCGGGGCTGCTGCTGCTGATTCACTGATGTTGTTCCTCCTGCAGTGGTAGCAGCGACTGCAGCTTGCTCACGTTTCTCAAGCAGGCTTTGCTTCTCATCATTCTTCTCGCTGATTTGATTCGATACTCGCGAGATTTCTGCGTTGATAGCATCCAGAAACTTTTCAATCTTGTTCGATGATTCCATGTCCTTGGTCCACGCGTCTACTGCTTCGTCAATCTTAGCCTCGAGCGTCACAGCCTTTTGCACCAAAGCAGGTGCACCTTCGTACCCCGGCTTGACACTCAATATTTGCTTCAGAGCAGTTCCTTTTTCTTGAGAAGGTCCCCAGCTGATGACAAGCGTTTTTCCACAAGAGCTGCGTAATTGGCTCGCTCTTCGTCGAGCTGCTCCCGATAACGCGCAACATCTGCTTGCAACTTCACTAGCTCAATCTCTCCATTCGTAATTTGTTTGTGCATGGCAACTTGGCGCTGCTGAAGGGCCTGCTTCTGGCCTCGCAGCTCCGAGAGCTCAATTCCATACTTTCCCTCGAGCTGCGCCAATTCTCCTTGGCGTGCCGAGCAACTGCTTCGGGCGTCTTCAATTTGTTTTTGCAGCGTCACAATTTCTCCAGAGACTTCTTCCATACGATCGAGCATTTGTTGCTGCTCACGATTTCTTCGCTTAATTTCTTCGGGAGGGACGTAATCCTCAGCAGCGTCTTTGCTGACTTTGCTGCTGATATCCTCATTTACATCAACGTCGGTAAAGCGCAACTTGAACTTCTTCTTCTTGCCCTTTTTCCCGTCATCGACGTTGCTTTCGTCTTCTTCATCATCGTACTGGGAGATTTCTTTCATTTTGTGTGCCCAGACCAGGCTCATCACCTCGACGAACTTTTTTGAGCTAGCATCTGCTTTTGAGATGTCGAATGAAATATGCCAATCAATCTCTCGCGGGACCTTGAGTACAAAATGCATGTGCGTTTCGCTCCCAAAAAGTTTCTTATTCACCTTCCGCTGTTGGAGAATTTCGGAGATATCCTCATACCGTGTGGCACGGTCCATGGTCCCATCAAGGTCGGTAATAAAAAGTGCGAAGGGAGTGAGCGCTAGCACACGTTGCTCTGGTTTCGCGCTGCCTGAACTGCCCGCGGTGTCACGATAAAACAACACATATGAAATGAAGTACAATTCGTCGTTGCGAAAGCGCTCAAAGTCCGTTTTCTTGAGCCCTTCAGGGTCGAGAGGTTCAACCCCTTCGATTGGTGGAGCTTTCGGAGGCATCAAATAAAAAGAAGAAGAAAATGTTGCTATGATTTCTACTGTATGGATGAGATCAAAAATGGAGAAAATGCCAAAATCAAATTGGCCATCTAAAGAAGAAAAAAATAGAACTAATCCAATGACTTTTCTCTCCTCTTACGTAAGTCCGTTTTCTTGAGCCCTTCAGGGTCGAGAGGTTCAACCCCTTCGATTGGTGGAGCTTTCGGAGGCATCAAATAAAAAGAAGAAGAAAATGTTGCTATGATTTCTACTGTATGGATGAGATCAAAAATGGAGAAAATGCCAAAATCAAATTGGCCATCTAAAGAAGAAAAAAATAGAACTAATCCAATGACTTTTCTCTCCTCTTACGGCGATGACGGCGGATATCACAATGGTTGTCGTGCGAGCCATCCAATGATTATTATGATGCAGAAAACAATCAAGCACCACCCGCTGAGTCGAGCCACACAATTTCATTTTGAGGAAGCACCAACTCGTCGTGATGACGACCCTGCTGCGAAGACGTTCCCTCCGTAGTACACATGGTCCTCCGTCCACCTTTGCTGCGTGGATCCCACATCTCTGCTGTCCATCACATTTGCGAGCACACTGCGGTCCCGGTCGACTGCATGTAGAGTGTCGAAGAACATAGCGCGAAGGGTTCCAACAACCTCACCTTCTACTTTCTTTTTTGAGCCAGACCGTGGACCGCGCGTCTATCGTCGCTCACTTTGCAACTCTTCCCAAAATTTCCGCAGCATCTTAAAAGCGGAATGAAGCGAAGGTTTAGCACACGTGCGGAAACGTCGCAACGCTCAGCTATCCAGTGGATTCATAATCATAAACTCAGCGGTGCAATACTTCTTAAACGTGGACATATTGACTAGGTCAATTGCTAGATTCTTGTAATCAAAGTCCTCGCCGTAGTACTTCAAAAATCCAAGAAGGTGCACCGCATAGCTGTTCTTTAAACCCTTTTTTTTTTTGCAATACTTCTTAAACGTGGACATATTGACTAGGTCAATTGCTAGATTCTTGTAATCAAAGTCCTCGCCGTAGTACTTCAAAAATCCAAGAAGGTGCACCGCATAGCTGTTCTTTAAACCCTTTTCGTAGTGCACGCCTTCAGAGCGGAGAAACCAGATGACCATCAGGGCCACTGGGAAGGATCCTAAGCCGCCCGTACTTGGATCATTGATGCTCCATTGTGAGAGAAGGGATTTGATAATAATAATGAGCCCGCGTCCAAGGACAAGCTCAGGGGCCGCAAGCTGCGCTACAATGAAGTCCGATGACCGAATCCCATCAGGCGTAAAGCTGAAATCGATTTCACAATTGGAGGCTCGGTGGACACATTTGATGATGGGAACATGCGCGTGGAGGATCTTGCGAATACGTGTAAACCGCCGATCATTTTGCAGTGCTCGGACCACTGCGTGAAGTTGCTGCCCTGCAATCGCAACTCGCTCTCGCTTGCTGAGGTGAGCAAAACTAGTGGAGGATATGGTGGGCCGCAGTTCAATTTCTCCAGAAGTTGCACGTCCAAGAATGCTGTTTCTTACAGTGTCTCTCTTCTCGTTGTCTCCACCACCACCATGTCGCTTTGTGGCCACGGAGTGCTGTTCGGACGACGGGACAATTGCAAAATCCAAGTCACTGCTGGGGAGAACAATTCCTGTACGTGCACTTCCATAAACTTCCACATACATTTCTCGCGCGGTGGCAACTTCAACGACGTCACGGATGATCGCCGTGGTTCGTTCTGCATCTCGTTGACTTACGGCAACCATTCGCAGCAAGCCACGAAGAAAGACTTCTAAAATTCGATCGTCGAAATCAGAAGTGACTACTGTTGAAGCAGCAACTGCCTGCACAGTTAGACGGGGCGACGATTCTACCTTGGAGGAGGCATGTCTGGTCGTCAATGCGGAGTGTGGGCGAGGGTCACTGTCTTCTTCGCGTGGGCGCTTCGTAGTGAAGTGACTGCTCATGTTAAACGTTTTCTTTTTACACGAATGTTTTTTTCGTGAGTGAGAGTGTGTTTCAGTATTATCGTTTCACTTGTTCCGACGTTACCTACAACAATGACGCACACGCAGTCGCCAAAAGCAGCAACAACCAAAAACACACACATCAGACTAAAAATGAGAAATTGCAACCAAATCACCAATGAACAACGCGTTAAGGCCTCACTTAGTATCTCCCAAAGAGTTCATCAGGTTTGAGCGCAGCTCAGCAAGCCAGCGGATCTCTTCGGCCGTTGTTCCACAACAACCGCCACACAGCAATTTGTCAAAACGAAACAAAAGTTGGCCGTCATCACTACCTCCTTGTTGCTGGTTGCGGTTGTGACAGTGATTCATGACCACTTGTTCCGCAACACGCCTGGTTGACGCTTTGAAGTCATCCAACACGTCCGCAGCTCTATGTTGGTGTGACGGTGGCAACGCTGCGGGGCTCGCGTTCGGTTTCCACACAAGGTAGCATGGTGAAGAAGGACTCCCAATGGAGTTGCTGCCTTGTCGTACCTTGGTTGTGGTAGTTGTTGACAGCATCTTCATCACTGCCTCCTCTGCACTGAGACTGTAGGAGCAGTTACACCCAACGCCGATTAAGATGCCACGTTGGAGGAATGGCTCAAGGGCACTAAGGAGAGTGCTTATGGACGCACCGCATGGAAGATGTTCTCCGTCGTGTACAACAAATGAAATGGTGCAGGCCCATCGTACTCCCATCGAATCAGAAACTGCTGCTGCTGCTAACTCTTCAAATAAGTTGAGCACGAATACAGCCTCATCCAACCGAGGGAACGTCTCGAAGACAACAAGTCCTTCACGCATCAATTGAGTGCCGGTGTTGTTGTGTTCTTCCGTCTCGCACCATGCCGCCATCAGAGACGATAGCTTTGGTAAGTAGAATTGTCGCGTTGAATGGCGGTCCACTGTGTAGGCACCGGTGAACTCCAGCCCGCCTGGAAGGGCTGACCCGATGGGTCCAACACTCAAACCAATCCGCGGCATGGATGATGATCGAGCTTCCACATGTCCTGTCGGCAACGACGACCTTGCCAATTGAATGGCTTTGGTGCACACGTCCCGCAAGGACGATTCTTCGTACGAGCAAACCGAGAGACAAGGGCTATTAGATAATGATACCAATGGAGTCTCTGGAATGCTACTGTACGCCTGATATGTTGCCGTCAAAATGACATCGCTTCCAGCCTCCACATTTTGTTGATGCACCGTGCGGACGAGCTCAGGATGAGAGATCACCGCAGACGCTGCCCACCATGGTCCAAGGCCATCCGGAAATTGTGTAGCAGGTAGCGCAGTTCCCATCGCCGAATCACACAACAACATGATGCTATGCGATGAACCAGTCATAAGAGTGTTTCATCAAAGTTCTTTGCTAAATCTTGATGTTGGAAGAACTTAAAAAAGAGATAAACGGGAGAGATGCTAACGGATTGCAAGTAAAAACAAAATGCCCCCATACACTACTCGCTTCGGGTTGAAAGGTGTGCGTGTGTGTATTTATGATCAATTCCAATATAAATGAACCCAAAGAGACGGGGGGATGGCAGTACTGTTCTTGCTTGGAATTTGTCGTGTTGAGGGTGTGATCACAGGTTTCATGAGAGGAGGAATTTTGTGATTGTGCAAAGAAACAAACAAGCAAAAAAAAAAATCGTCTGAACAAGCAAAACAAGAAAAGCAAAACTTTTTGCAACTGAAGCGTCTTTGACACGACCACTCAATGGGGCGGGAAGGAACAACAAAAAATGTGTGGTATACGCGTACGGAAGCGTTGATTGAGTTACAGGTACACTCACACACTCAAAAGGGATAGCAAACACAGTAATTTTGGCAGATCGCATTCGATTGAAAGGAATACGAATGCTGGAGCCGCCAAAAACCACCACAAAATTTCTTGCAAAGAAAAAGTAGTGGTACGTGGAGAGGAACAGTAGCTGGAAAAAGGAAAAAAAAGAAGAAAAAACTGACTGTTCATTTCTCGAGGAACTTGATTGTAAACAAAAAAGGAAAACAACAACACAAAACCCCTAGAAGATGTTTACAACGAGCTAAATGGTTTCACAGAAATATTCGTGGTGTATCCTCGTGTTCTTTATCTAAGACAGTTTCTCTAGTGCACCAACCAGCGACATGGTGGCTTCGGTGTCGCCTATACGACGGCTGATCCACATCGAGTCGATTCCGTCGGCCGGAGTGGCGAGGGGTGAGAGGCCGGTGACGCACGTCTGCAGGAGCGCCTTGCCGGACTTGAGCGTCCGTGCCCACTGCACAAGGAACTCAACCACCGGCC
>CYKH01001965.1:0-29031 GCA_001460835.1 Bodo saltans | reverse complement strand
TCGGTGCGTGCAACCATCGGCGCACGGTGCGCGCAACCATCGGCGCACAGTGCGCGCAACCATCGGCGCACACACGCGCGTTGGTAGCCGCGTGCCACGCACGTTCGTAGCCGCGTGTCACGCTGCAACCATCGGCGCACAGTGCGCGCAACCATCGGCGCACGGTGCGTTGCATCACCCGACCGAGTGACATCAATGGTGCCCAATGCGCCACCGCGTGCAGCGATAGGCTTTTATGTCATCGGTGCATTTTTTTTTTTTTTTGGGGGGTGCAACCCGTCCACGTTAACAAGGACGCAAGGAGAAAGGCCTGTTTTTTTTTAAAAATGTTTCTTTAGGTTCGTTAGAAAAGATAACTGAGCAGAACAAGGCGCGAATTTTTGTAAAATTTTTTTTTGATGAATGAATTTTTGAAAATGATGTTGAAGGAAATTAGTTTTGATTTTTTTTTGCCAATGTTTGGCACTGGATGTGCAAAGTTGGTGATGTTAGTGCATTGTGTTAGTGGAAGGGTGTCGTCATAGTGAGAAGGCTACGCTGTTTTGACCACCGAATTAGTTTGTCATACGTTGACCCAGTGGTTGTGCAGAAGGTCGTCGTTTTGGTTTCGAGTTGGATGGGGGAGAGATTCGGGGTTTGCGGTGGAGCTGGGAGAGAGACAATTGTTCCGCCTTCAAGCTGAGCGAACTGCATTCCTGTGGCAGAGAGAGCCGATTGTAGCGGACCAAACCATGGTTGAAACAAGGAGCTCCATCTCGTTGTCGCGTAGAGTGCTGGAAGTGAGACTGTGGGAGATTGTAGGTTAAAGATTGGGAGTATCAGTCGAGCTACGATGTGAACAACGGTAACGGAGTGTCTTGGTACTAAAGCGACGAATTCTTCGTCGACGTGAAAGAAAACACCATGGAAGTGACGCAGAAAGCATTGGAGTGTTCCAAGTGTGTACCGCACGCGACCCCAATCAATAGAATGATCAAGAGTGCTGATCAATGTCGTTGTTGTCGAAATTGCAGGAATTATCTTGTCAAAGATGACTTCAACTGCCAATGATGAAACGGCGAGGGAATTGACAATGTTGCCGCGTTCGAGAATCAGCGCGTCTTCGAATGTATCTGGCAACGCTTTTGGCACAACACCGCGCGGGCGAAGCAAAATGAATCCATCAACAATTTCAAGGCTAAACACAACTTTTAGTGATGGCCATTGCGATGGCCAACACAGAAGGCGCTCAAGCAAATCAGAAGGTATCTTATCGGTGACGTCACGGAGGATGTTGAGGAGAGGATAACCGCACGAGGATAAGTACTCATTCGAAGGGGTTGCCTCATGCACAAACTTTTGTTGAAGTATCTGGCGCTGCCCCAGCGACGCGCTAAAGGTACCATCAGCTAAGTCCACAAGAATTTCGCTGCGAAGAAGCCAGGCAACATTCAGACATCTGAGTTTTGTTTGTTCATCAAGAACGACATGGAAGCTGCCGCGCGCGGCTTCAATAATCCCAACTACACATTCGAAATCGAGTGTAAACGCATGTGAGCGAGGGATTGCTGCATATGCATCCGCGCCGTGCTGAAAAACAGCTAGAGCGTACGTTGTGTTAAGAAACTTCTTAAGGGATTTTGAGAGTCCACTTTGATTGAGTGAAGACCAATGTGACGCTGATGACAAATCAGAGAGCTTCATTGCTCCTGTTGGAGATTCTTTGCAAATCGCCACGAGTCGACCTGCGATATGCGCAATATGAATCCACCTCGCCTGATTCAAAACAGCATTTGCAACGCCACACCGTCTCATAACATTTCACAACTGATTTACAACAATGGACAACGCAAACTACGTAACAATGAGCTTTGATGATCAAAACATTACCGCGATTCATTGGCATCAAATTTCAGCAATTACATCTCAAGCGAATCGACTGGTGAACTAATTTCAAGATGCGCAAATGTTCCCACAAACTTGATAATTTGTTGGTTAGTGACCAACATCGTCTTCAAGAGAGCAGAGTCCACAAGTTGGGCTAAATGTGAGTGCGAGCGTGTGTTGTAAAGCAACAACTGCATGCAAAATTGAGGAAGCGTCTCCTGCTGGTTTTTTGGATGTGCGAGCACAGTCTGAATGTGGCGATAAGCTGTGGCAAAACTTTCTTGCCATGCATCGTAAAAGTTCTTGGCGCCGGTTACGGCGTCGACAGTGCTACATGTCCCTCGTGTGACGGCGATTAACCAAGGAAATACCAAGCGAAGAAGTTGCTCAACAAATTGCGATCGAGCAGCATTCAATTGAGCACTGAGTGCAACAAAATCGGCGCTACTATCGACACTATCTGAAGAAACGATCCGCTCACTCAAAACGTTGTCACTCTCGAAAGCAATGACAAGCGGAGGAGTGAGAGACCAGATAGTAACAACGTGGTAAAGGTTGTTGACCATTGTCGCGGCAGAGAGTGCCTTCATCAAAGGTGGACCTTCACGAGCGAGCTCGGAAACAACAGTTCCGATGACGCGCATAAATTCGATGCGCAAAATTGACAAATTTGCACGGAGAGCAACTAAATGATCAGTGCTGTCGGCACCATCCTCAGCGACAGGTGGCAGGCCGGAGCTTCGCGCCGTGGTCGCGTCAACTTTCATCGGAATTGCCAGAGAGATGATTGCTGCAGTGAATTCAGCATAACGGAGGGTGATAGGGTGAACAGCTGCCAGACGTTCAACGGGAGCACGGAGCTGTGATAGGAACTTCATCATTCCACCAGCACTTAAGGACCTCATTGAATCAATCTGAATACCAAGGGCACGCTTGAACGCAGGCCAAAGGAGCTCCAACAAGGAATCATAAAAACCGTTCAGACAGTCCAACCGTCGAATACAGCGCATGTGCATTCGAAATACGTGGCACATTCGAATCAGTGTTAACAGACCGACAACGTCAGTGTTGGAGCAACTGAACTTCATATTACCAAAGTGGCTGTGAGAAAGTGTCCGATCACGACGTGCTACTTCAGTTTCAAAGAGCGCTGACACCTGCAGCAGCATTTCAGCGACATAGTCAATGATGTACTGGACGACTGGTCGAAACACTTCAGCGTAAATGGTGTCGTCACCTCCAAAAAAATCGAATGTGAAAAGAAACTCTCGAGTGACCACGTCGCATAATATGACGTTTACGGACCTGAAGGTCTCTTCGTACATCAATTGCTGACCTTTGGAAGTTGCAATAATTGGAACCACGGGATGAGTCAACAGAGTCTCCAAAATCTTTTGTCGACGGCCCATTCCAAAATCTCCCGGGCTCAACTTCGCGCCGATGTCAGTTAGTGGTGGCAGAGTAAAGGCGGTTTGACGCGCACTGAAAAGGGACCACCCTTGTGAACTGGAACTACCCTCCTCAAGCTTCTTCAGCTGCATGAGGTATCGGGAAATGTTTTGGAAGTATGTTACTCGCATAACGTCGACATATGATAGCCGCATTTCAGCGTACAATTTTCTAACGACGGTGTAGTGAAAGTTTGGGGCCGGTGGTGGAGGGTGAATGTTGGCGGGATTGGCATCAGAATTGTGCTTCCAAAACGACGCAGATCTTCGAAGCAGCGGGATGACCACACGAACGAAGCGAATGAATGGATGGAGTGGCCCAACAATATGCTCCTGTTGCACGGCGATATTTGTTCGCGGTCTCTTTAGAACAGACAGCTTCTCATCAAATGCCACCTTGATTCGCGAACACGCGAGTACCGCCAAATCCTCAGGAACTCCAATGAGTTCTCTGAAAGCTAGCGTCTCAGGAAGGACGACTTTGACTGCTCGACCTGAAAGAGAAGACCCCAGAGAATCCGTTGATTGATGCCCCCCACATCGATCTTGGAGAATACCATGCAGAATTTTCAACGCGTGTCGAAACTGAGGACCCAGCTCGATGCAGCTTTCAGCGTTAGAAACAATGTGAACAACATCTGGCGGTACAACCAAGTGCGTGACAACCTCACTCACAATCTTTTCAACTGCAGATGAATTCTCGAGCATTGTCGCTCGACGCGACGATTGTTCTCGCAGATTTCCAATTTCATTTCGTACTGCTGCAATTCTATCGAGGAATGTAACAAGGATGTTTTCCACATCCCCAAGTGTCACGCGGGAATCTTGCACTTGTGTGTAGAGTTTCCCAACAGATGAATCGTGACCTAAGAATGCTTGCACGAAATCGTCACAACTCTCTCGCTCTTTGGGTTCGTCATCACGGGATGAATTGGGTAATGTTAATGCTTGATCAATGAATTCATCTGTAAAGTGATTCAACTCCACTGAGTCCGTGGCAAAGTCTTGCAGAGCATCGCTGCATACTTCCATTTCCGCCAAAATGGAACCAAGGTGTTCAAAGGCTTCTCGCCGAAACGCGATCTCAGTAACGTCCTGCTGGTGAGGACTCCATCCACGTTTTGCAAGCTGTGGAGAGAATGACGAATCAACTGTCAAAAGATGGACTAGTCCTGAAGGCCAAAATAAAAGAGGGATTCGTTTCTCTCCGGACGAACCAACATCTTTTAGCTCCAAATAGTAGGTACTTTCCGTAAGCAACCATTTCAAGAACTGTTGGGTTAGAATGTTCGACTCTGGGAAATTACCAGATACGACTGCAGAAAAACAATGAGGGACTCGGGTCGCCAGCTCACAGAACGAGACGAAATCACGCGGGCTCACAGATGGAAGTACGTTCAAAAGGTCGCTAACAAATAGTTGCACAACCGGAAGCAAGCGAGATTGCTGAAGATCTGGAGAGTGACCATCTCCATCAGTGGTCATAAACCGTTCGAGCAAGTCCGCCATCAAAAACGGTAAATGTCGAATGGAGTCTTCAAATGGAGCGAGTTCGACTCGAATGAGACGATCGACAAATCTCCGCGGAACAAATGGATGGTCGGATGCCAGCAAGCGCTTGAACGTAGTTGCAAAGTCTCGTGAAGAGACAGAGTCTAGGTTCGGAATCAAGAAAACTTCTTCGATGGCATCTGACACGAGGCAGGGAAGGTGAGGCAAACTTGATACGTGCGACAGCAACTGCTTTTCAACATCTCCTCGCAGGTTGTCGAGCGAAAAGACACTTTCGCTGCCAAATGTGTTTGATGAGGTTAACGTCAAGTACCCAATTAGTGAATTTTCCAGCTGAGTTGCACGTTGCGGAGCTACAAACGAAAGGTGGCCAAGTGACACTGCTGGAAGAGATATTGAAAGCTGCGATGCGACAAATCTGCATACGATAAAGGACAGACCGCGAACGATTGCAGGAATGTGATAGTTGCAAGCGGAGGCCTGGTGACCAATTGTCCACAACACCTTCCCCAGGGACTCACCCATAGCTCTTGACATGCCTGCTGAGGCTACTACTTCACAACAGCGGGTGGAGTGGCAAAACACACGCATTATCATTGCGCCGACACACAGACAAACGGCAGGAGGAATTTTCTCACAACTACCAGGTACAAAGGAGCTGATGTGATCAGAAAATCCCCGAAGCAGGACAGTGAAGGCTGCCAACGACGATTTGGACTTGAGGAATTCTTCTCGCAACGAAACCATTGATGTTGAAGCCCTCAAACTGTTCTCGAATGAAAGGAAATAATTGTGGTGCTCGTAGGGAATGATGACAAAGCCTTAAACGCCGAAAGAACATCCACAAACAGGTGTGAGAAGTCTACACAAAAAAGTACTCTAACAGCACTCGAAAATAAAACCATTTCCGGTTGCGCCTCGCTCTATCTTCAGCGCTCAAAGAAATTCAGCATCTGGGTCATAGGGGATGTCTGTCATTGGCGCACCAGTGAGAGATTCCATCGCAGCGGCTCTCCAAAAATTTCGCGATTCTGCCGTACGGTACTGTTTCCTGGAAAGTCGCAAGCCTGACTCATTGACTGCATTGATCTCCGCCATGCGATCAACGAGTGTCATTGGCACGCGGCCAACTGGGGCATTCACTGTAGGGCTTGCTGGACTGTCATGCTCGGTTGGACTCGAGTCGAGACTTTGCACAGGTCCACCCTCACTTGTAGCGGGCAAAATAGATTCATCCGCAAGATTACTGGGGACTCTTTCAATCTGAGCCATTTCCTCTTCAACCGTATCATCATCTTCGAGAAGAAGTTTTATCGGAATATCGACAACCTTCACCATCGTTCCTTCTGGGAGGTACTTCACTTTCGATGGGTACTGATGGCTTGCAGCAGCCAGCCTTGCTTCCTGCGTAGTCGCGGGCGCTTCCTCTTGGTACAGTTCGTTTGCATCAAGATGATGATTCGCGTAGACTTCGGCGACCGCGTGCATTAGTTTACGCTCTCGGCGCTTCAGGTACCGATAGCGGATCAATACACCGCATGTAATGAGAGAATGTACAGTCAGAATCATTGCGATGACGAACAGCATGACTGTGTATGCCTGTTGGTAGGCGTTTGTTCCGCCTTTGGAGGCATCGATTAGTACGAAGATCAAGGAAATGAGTTGCATCAAAGTGATAAGTGTTGCGGGCCACTGGCCGAAGAGCGTTCCATGAGGACGAAGCCTAACCAATGCGATAAAGATGCAAAGCTTGATGGCGATGAAGCATGCGAGTTGTGCCATGCATACAACTGGGTTCGAGTTCGTGAGGGCTCCAACCGAACCCACCACCACACCCTCAGCAAATTCAATGCAAAACCAGTGCTGCATAGTGTCCCGATACTCCCAAATGATGTGAGTGAATCTGCGAACAAAACTGTAGTGTCTGTCAGTGCTGTGCCAAACCCCGCTTGGGATCACGCGTGCCATCACAGGGTATTTCATGATAAACGACGCCCACACCTCCCGATCAAATGGAGCGAACGTTGCTGTGAAGTATGCGGTATCGTACAATGTCCGAATCAAAAATAACAAGGGAACACTTACAATGATAGCGGTCGTCACCACAACGAGGACAATATAGCCAGAAAGGTCGGATTGAACTGCGCCTTGCCACGCTCCAGAAATGTAGCCCGGAAGGAGGATGACACACACACCAATGGTGAGACCGGGAAAGTAAACGTCGCCTTGAGCTTTGAGAAACGTGTCACGCTTCTTGAAGTAAACAATCACGACTAGTGCGAGGTGAAATGAAACAATTGCCATCATAAGAGAGAAAGTTACAACAGCGACTCCGATTTTTTCGCTCCCCTTAACTTCCGTGTTGGTAGGGCTCACGAGCCAGCTGAGAGGATAGTTCTCATCATTGAAGCAGTGAAAGTTTAAGAAGATGCTATTTGTAGCAATCCTCATAACATTGGAGCTAGGTCCTCCGAGGCCCAACGATGCAAGGGCGAAAAGTGCACCCGCAGCTTCAATTTGTCGCAGCGCGGTTGTAATTCGATATCCAACACCTGCAACAGTGAAGTTGATACTTCCTTTGATGGTGAATTCTGACGCAGCTCCACTTGTGAGAAAGGTGAGCGACACAACTTCATCTGCGTAGCTATTGTAAAAGATTGCTGGACCAAACGTAACCTGCAGAATCGAACGATTGCTTGGCGTGATAAATCCACTCGCGAATCCTTTCTTGCTGAACGAAGCACAGAACCCACTGGGGTTCATTGTCAGCGTGAGACTGGATACACAATGCATGTATGCATTGGGGGAATCTGTCCAGTCCTGTCGTGGGTTGAATTCATCTTGCTCGAGGAGTAACACAATTGGAACACCCGTCTTACGAATATTGTATGCACTTAGGCTCGCTGTGTTCAACGTGACAGGGACGACCGAAACGTTTTTCTGAATGGTGTGCGATTTCGAATGCGTATTGGTAATGTTGACAGTGTGAGATATTGTTTCGTTCGTAAATGTTTCGGATTCAGATACTTCTTGCGTCAGCGAAGAAGATCGCGATGAAGTTCTCATTTCTGATTCTGAAACAGAAGTTGATTTTGAACCTGATATCGATGTCCCCGAAAACGATGTCGAGCGCGAGACTTCAGCACTTTGCGACACCGTCTCGGACACGGAAGCAGACGTACTGAGATGAAAACGGTTCAGCACCTTTGTCCCTACTACACAAGGAAATGGGTTCGGACCGTCTGTCACACCAATCCCAATGTTATCGAGACAGAACGCAATCTCGCGGACTTGAATGGGTGACGAGAAGTCCTGGTATCGATTACGAAGTGTCAGTTGAATCGATCCCACATCCGAAAACAAATTAGCAATGCTATCGTGTCTGCCGCGAGCCACAAGCTCGCTATCCATGTACACACTCATCAAATTTATCTGGGATGGATCTCTCAACAACGAAATTCTGGTCCAAGACGTGATGCTGAGGGGGAATGGCCTGCAGTAGAAACGTGATGGATTGCTAGCAAACTGTGCCACAATGTCAGCTACAGTCCACACCAGAACGCACTGGCTCGTGAAGAACTGTTTCGAAGCAGCTGCTGCTCGCTGAGTGACGTTAATGACCTCCAGGGTTGTTCCATTGGCTCCGATGCTGAGCTGAAGTCCAGTGCTAGACGCGTCTTGATATTTACTTCGGATCCGAAGAACTAAAAAGTCGTCTTTCGAAATATATCCTTCTGGTTGAATCCACATGACAAACATGTTTGCATTGGAAACGGCAGGAGTGACAGGCATGCTGTACACCCCATAAGACCCATCAATAGAGATAAAACTGTTGTCGGCTGAGCTCATGACTCCACTTGACAGAGGAGTGCTTCCCTGCTCGTGCAGCATTGCCGACAACGTCTCATTCATGAACACCATATAAGCAGATGGCTGGCGAGAATTATCTGTTCCAACCGCAACAGCACCGTGGCCACTCATGACCATGGTCACGTTGTTCTCATCCAGATTAGGTGTGGGGGTTGAACTTCCGGTGTAGAATGACGACGGCACAAGTATGTCAGGAAAGCTAATGTTTGCTGCAGTGACAATATTCAAACGATCTTCACTTGTTCCAACCGCACTCCACGTAATAAGATGGTCGGTTTGAGATCCGTTGCACAGGAGTACAATCCCTTCGGTGTTGGTAGCGATACCATCAAGATACACTAAGTACGTGAGCACTCCAAGCTTGAGGAGCACACAAACCCTCGCCAACCTTCGCCAACTATTCGCCATGGTCAATCGCAGATAACCAGTCTTCCCACCAAGAGGAAGTTCACTGAAGCTGAGACCGCCTTTGGCAAACGCCATAAAACTTGCCGGAGAGGGCCTCAATGAGTAAAACTGTTGGTAGAAGACAAGACTGCTACAGTCGTAAAGATTGAAGATCGGTTTGCAGAACCAGTAAGAGCTTCGTTGAGCGTACTGTTCATCTCCAAGAGAGCTAGATACGAGATTATCCAACTCTGTCGATGGATTGCTGACGTTGACGTTGACAGTCACGTCGGTAGACGAATTTGTCGTGTTGAGGGTGTAAAGTGTCGTGATGTTGACAGCTTCAACAGACACCAACATGGAGACCCACTGTACGTTGTTACTACCGAGAAGCTGTGAGTAGCCACTGAATGCAGCTGGGATGCTTTCTTCATGCCAGTTGCAAACGACAATTTTTGCGACGGGGTCATACCAGAACCGATTGCCGGAACCATTCTGTAGGAGTCGACTCTTGGGATACACTTTGCCGGTGCTGGTGAGAAAGAAAACCGACGGTAAGAGCACGGTAGTGACTTGTTTCGTCTCCAAGGTGGTTGCATTCACATACCGAGTCGTTGGTGCATGTGTGATGTTGCGGCGCAAAATGCTCCAGTCGCGATAGAACGTTCCAACACCATCAACACCCGTCGAAGAAATATTCTGCATCGGAAATCCTGAAAGCTGCTCAAGTGAACAGTCTTTTTGATCATTTGGGGTGGCATCGGCGGTGTTTACAATTGTTTGCGGCACAAACCAACGGCCGTTGCTGCTTGTTTGAGTCTGAACCAAGAATAGTGCGAGACCTTTGATGACATTGAACCGAACATCCCATACGAGATCTGTAAAATTAACCGCTGATGTTGCTCGCCCTGATGCGTTCTGCAGTCGGTTCAAAAACCCTTGATCTCTGTAGAAAGGATTGACCTCGGGCACAGCATCTGCAAATATCGTCGTAAGGGAGTACTTTCCATCAGGAGGAGGTTGATGTAGCAACGAGGACACGTTGTTTAAGTAATCTCTTGGCGTGTTGAACACGCGGCTTCGTTGGAAGATGTACGTGTTGTTGAATAGCGCTTGCGCGGCAACTGTTTCGAATAGTTGATAATTTGCCTTGGCGGAAGCTTGCGTGCCTTGAAATTGATTTGCTTTGATGTATGCGTTCGGTCCCCGAGTTGATGTGATGACTTCTGGAATCGGAAATTGTGGGTTCACAAAGTTCATCGGGGCCATCGACGGTGATCGCATCGCCGCACCGAGTTGTCCAAATTGATTGCTCCCACTTGTCATCACGTTTGAAAACGTTCGGTAGGATGTGATATTACCAGCTGGGGTTGGGAAGTCACCTTCCTGCATGATGGCAACGACATGGTGCATTCCAACAGACGTGGATAAAACGTTTGTCACTGCGAGGCTGGGCTCCAGCGGCCCACCAGCGTAGGTACGATTTGACCAGAGAGGTATTGTGGCATTCGGAAGGTTGGATGCCACACCACTGCTCAGTGCATCTAGTGTACCTACACATGCGAGGCTTTGCTTACCTGTGACATTGGAGAGTGTTCCCGTTGCACACAGATGGAAACGACCGCTATGGAGGGTATCATAGGTCATTGTATCAAGCGGAAATGTTGTGAGGCCCGACGCGAGTTGGGGCGATGAGAGGTCCTTCACTCCGCCAGCACTATCACCGCTGATGTACGATCCTCCACACATAATAAGATGTTTCGTGGTTCGAGTCCCACTTCGAAGGGTCACTGTAGCTTGCACAAGAAGTGCAGAGTAGAGATAGCCTGCCGCAACGGACAAGACTTTCAATGATTGCAACGATAGAAAATTAGTGTCGTATTTGCTGATGAGAGAATCGGTGACTACCGTGAACACTTTGCTCGAGCCATTGCTAAGTAACATCTCAATGAAAGTGGCGCTGTCAAACTCGATGGAAGAGTTTTGGGGGCAATACACTCCGGCACCAATTGGTGAAGAGCCAGCAAAGAACAAGCGACCGCTAGCTGTTCGAACTAACAACTGAGTTTCTCCAACGGCAATCTGAGCGACGTCTGTTTGGCTCAGAAGTCCAACTGCAATGTTTGTGACGTACGAAGAGCCAGAATAAGACTTTGGAAACACTTGGTCCATCTCCCCACCACCAAACCCAAACTGTCCGTAGTTGTTATTTCCAAAGAAGATAACATTTGGAGTCAACGGTATGTACGCTACTGAAACCCAAGTGCCACCCATTTGTTGAAATGAAGCGATCTTCCCAGTGCCCCCGGCACCACCAAAGAACAACGAAAACGCGTTGAAGATGTCGGCGTTACCAGACGTCAGAGGCGCCGTGTACGGAATGCCATCACTCAACGAAAGCGGAAACGTATCAAATGTGCCGTCACTCCAATGTATCACTTTAGCAACTGTTGGAAGGATCTGAATTCGGACTGGGTACACGAGCTCGAAGTAAAAATTGGACAAGGGGCTACCCACACGATTCAGAACTTGTTGGCGCTCGGAGTCGTTAGAGAAAATGGTAATGGGAAGCATGAGGTTAACTCCCGACGTGGACGAGGCTGTTTCTAGGGGGCTCAAAATGTACGATGCACTTCGGTTCTGAGAACCTGACGCAAAAACATTCCAAGTGCGGTGCAGCACAGATGAGGAGAATCGCCGAGACGGACCAACGCTCGTTGTAAAGGCCCGTGGCGCTGTACCACCGTAGAGAATGCTGGTGTTCAGCATCGCAGCCGCTACCTTTAGCTGTTGAACAGTAATGGAAATATTCACAGCAGCGACGCCACTATTCGCAATCGTTTGATCCATGGAGACTGGAATGGTTGAGCTAACCGCAACATTGGTGTAATCAGAGCTTAATGGCTGGAGCGCTGATGTAGCACTGTGCAGCGCAACAGTTGTACCAGTGCCTGTGAACGCCGATGCTCCGTAGCTAAAACTGGTCAGCGCTTTATTGTACCGAATAATTTGCGCAAATTGTGAAGTGAAGTTGATTGCACCAACAGTACTGGCGTAATTATCGTTCAAATCTAGTATAGGATCGATTTCACCGAGCGGGTCGATAGGGTACAGCATCCTGTTGGCTTTGGTAGCATTCCACAGCACTAAACCCACTCCTACCTGCAGCGAAACTGTGCCCTTCGGCACTTGAGCACCATTGTAAAAATATGAAGTGGTGCTCGACGCACAATCTACAGCATCCACCAAGAAAGCGCTGTAATAGACGTTTGTTGTGAAGGCATCTGAGAACGAAGCGTTAGTCGGTAGAGTGCGATACGTGCTGTCTAACAACATATTGACATTCGTGCTAGTGACACTACTGAGACCCAGAGATTGCACACTGACGCTCTCGGTTTTGGAGAACAACGGCAAAATAACTTCTGGTTCATCAGCTGCACGATTCGCAATAATAAATGGCTGCGCTTGAAAAACAATGTTTGTCGTCGGTGGAGCGCAGACTCCGTTTGCCATTGACGTTGCATAAACAGCGTAATTTGGAGCTGTATTCATGCAACTGTTGCAACTACTAGAGGATGCCACAGGACAGATTCCATTCCCTTGAGCACACGGAGAGGTGTAGGCTGCATTGTCTAACCCACATCGCGACTCGTTTGAGGCGCACACTTCTTGATTGAAGCTGAATTCACTAAGGTCTTGGCAGTACGACACGTCACCAATGATCAATGGTTTGAGCAACGTTTGCCCCATCGCAGTTGATGTTCTTCCGTTCCGATGATGGGCATCTAGTTCCATGACAACGTACAGCATAACAACGTGGAGCGCTACGCATCGAAGTAGAGACTCTATTCTTGCCATTCTTGGCTTTTTGGGGTGGATGCTCAACAAAAAAAATTACGCGGCAGGAAAGAATAAAATTGTGAATGCGCTCGCGACCAGAATAAAATCACTTGGAAGGTTTTTTTTTTGATCAAAAAATGAAGTGGAACAAAAATCATTCACAAAGGAACGGAAACAAACGAGACGTGAATGCGACTTTCTCTTCGATGCTCAAACCAGCAAGGTAGTCCTCGTCTGAAAGAGGTTCCTCGTCACCCTTCCAGCAACGAAACCATGCTCGACGAACTGCTGATAGCATATTCTTCTCTCCTGTAACGGATGAGTTCACTGAGTTGAAGGCTACTCCATGCTTGTTACACAACTGAGCGCGTGCGGCCTCCACTGCAATGGACGTTGGCGATAAGCTGCTAAGTTGTGGCTGCAATGACTTTGTCAGAGACTTTAGATATCTAACAAGGTGGATGAAAATTTCAGCACTCAGAGCATTGGAGAAAGCGATAACGATTCGCTGCTTTTTACCTTGAGCGTCGTAAACAGTGACAAGGACAAAACACGGTCGATCAGAACGGATAGATGGCAAGCGCTCTTCTTGCGGAAACAAAACTTCTCGGACGTCCACAATGTCGCGCCACATCAAGCTATTTAGCGCCACAGCGGGCGCGGCTGAGGTAGTTGCTGTCGGCTGCACTTGAAAGTGTTCCCATGCAGCAATGAAGGAAGAAGAAGTGCGCTCGAGCAGTTGTGATGTGGAATCTGCTCTTAGTAGCTTTAAAACAGACTCAATTGCCACAGGTGGAAGTTCTTGACGAGGTACGCCGCTCAGCACGGGCTTGCTTGACGGGATAGTCTGCATCAAAAGGGCAATCACTGATTTGCAATGAAGCGCTCCTTCACTTCCATGCGTGTGTGCAATCAGGTGCTCGAGAGAATCTGCGGTCCAAATCCCAATGAGCGACGATCGTGACCCAGAACTCCACGTATATGACCATGAAAGAGAAACACGCTCCAGTTGAGGCGCCATGACGTGCACCACTTGCGGTCGAGGGAGAACGACAACAGCTAGCGAGGCGACAGTGGCACCAAGCTGTCCGGAGGCAAGCTCCATCGGTGTGACTTCAACGAGGAGTGCTTGGTACGCGCATGAAGACGGCACTACAATGCTGTTACACGGTGCGTTCGTAACGCACTCCACACGGCGAGGTGCAGTCGTGTCGTTCGAGGGGGATGACAACCAACGTATGACGGACCGACCCTCCAACGGCCAGCCAACAAGCTCATATGAGACTGTAATCACATCACCAGCAAATACATAGCGACCAATCGGGTGATCGTAGTCGCCACTTCTCTTACAAAGACGAAGATGGAGCAGTTGAGGAACGCGAAATGAGAGCTCGACGATCTCCTTGGAAGCGACAGATGCAGCGGCGCCTGTTCGGCTGTTCTCATCTGTTGTTCGTGGGACAACTTCGAACCAAATGTACGAGCCAGCATCATCGGAGGAAATACGATATTTAAACGTGTGGCGCTTCACAGATTCAAATCCTGACGATGGTGTGGACAGTTCTCGAATGAGATGAAGGCTGTTTGGATCCTTGGCGGTTGGATGCGAGCGGTACCAGCGCAACCGTGCTCGCACCGTTTCTTGTCCTTTAGGGGCAATCACTGAAAACGAAGCTCTCAATGTTTGCCCAACGGTGAGTTGTTTCCCCTGCCCGTCCAACTGAAGAAATGTCACTTTCGGGACATCCATGCGAAGCGGATTCCAAGCGGCCGACAACGCAAGACGCGTATTGACCCACGGCCGTGAAACGAGAGAAGAGGTTGACCCGTTCGCGTCGTAGGATGTGGTTGGGGTGTCCGTGGAGGGTAAGTGGTGGTTATGAATGCATTGTGAGAGGTTTACAAGTTCCGTCGTCGATGCAAGACCACAGTCGAACGTGGCATCAAAAAACTTAAGGACATCCGCAACAGGAATGACAGTAGCCATTGCGTCATTGGGCTTCCTAGACGCTTTCTGGATAGAGCGGTACATCTTCGTCCAAATTTGACGACGGGTGCGATGTACCGATGCATCCCAACGAATGACACGCGCACCGTCCTCTACACCAAGTGCATGGTCTTCTTTTGCAAGATCATCTTCGAGCTCGTGCGAGTAGAGACTGTTATTGTTAAACGATCTCTGTAGTTTTGCTTGAAGCCTTTCTCTGCGAGCTTCTTGGAGTAATGTCTGAAGCGACTGCGAGGAACTGCTAGAGGAATCACTGCTTGTGTCGCTGCTGTCAGAATCAGATGTGTCTGAACTGGATGATGAAACTGTTTTTGCGTCCGCACCAGATGTGGGCGAGCTGATGCTGAGATGCGGAGAAAGCACTGTCGTCATCGGTAGTCCAACGTGGGCAAAGGGTCTCTGAGGGTGAATCCCCGCTGGGTGAATCGCAAGGCTGCTCCCCACACCAGTGTCAACCACATGATTGGATGGGGCAGCAACAACATTGTCCTCTTCTGGGCTTACAACCACATCAAAATGAGATGGTGGGGCTGCTAACGATGCTTCTTCTGCTTCTGCTGCTAGCAAAGCTTCTTCTGGCTGCAGGGTTGCGATATGGCGATGAAGTCCGCTGATTTGACTCTCTTGTTGCATCACAATCTCCCGCAATACATCCACTTCAAAGCGTGAATCGCTCCATTTTTGAAATACAAGTTGATCTTTGACATCGCTGCTCGATGCTGAAGATTTCAACTTCAACAACATCTCTAATTTACTGATGCGTTGTCGCGCAGCAACAAGTTCATCGTTCAAGCTCGTCGGGGAAAGCTGGCCTGGCGCAGTTCGTTCGATATTTTGTGAGACAATAAGATCTACTAGCGGTAGATTGCTGGCTGGAACCAAGTTGGGATCATCGTCTTCTGCTTCGTACTGTTGCTGGACGAACAGAATCACATCAACCGAGCAGTCTGTATGCTGATGGAGTGAGCTGGATAAACTTCCAACTCCCCCACGCATGTGGTGATGTTGCGTATCGCTCAATGGGCGATGCACGCACAAAAGCTGCTGAGTCACATGGACGTATGATGCATTCGCTGATTGAGTCGTGGCGGAAGTCGTAGGAATAAAACCAATGACCAGCAAGGGTGGAGGCGGAACTTCTTCTGGAAGCGCACCACCTGAAAGCAGCGCCATCCACTCAACGATATCGAAAATTTCAGGAGACAAGACAAGAAGAGAAATTGTCTTCACAGCCTTCGGGTTTGCCTTCCTTGTGCAAAGGACGGTCACAAGATTGTCTAAGTGCTTCGCAGAAGCCACTTTCTGGACAGAGGTCGGCGAAGTTCCGTCTGTCGATTTTGGAAAATCACGCGCCACGACACCACAATTGTCCGACAAAATGTCGACGTAGAGAGGAAGCTTTCCGTTCATCGTGAAGTGCTTGAATACGTGCGCCACTAGTAACGCCGCTTCTGATTTCACGGGCCCAAGGAAATGGGGGTCCGTCGACAACACTGCACCATCGGCACTATTGCTGTTGTTGTTGCTGCTCCTCGAAGCAGAGAGGAACCAAACTAGTTGTGATGTGATGCTTGCTTCTTGACCACGCAAATACGTTTGTGCTGACGTGAAAAACGTGTCTGCGATCTCCATGATGGCTGAATCGTGCGATGGCGGAAGGGGTGAATCCAGAGGGTCGACTCTAACGGTATTAGCGGAGGAAGCAATCGGAATTTTACAGTGCCCTTTGCAAAGGAGCACCTCTGCAGTGCCATCACCTTGGTTCGCCTCCACACTCCACAAAGGTAACGGCGCTGCAACGTCAACGCTGGAAAAGCTGACACGCGCTCGAAAACCGACCATCAATTTGACGAGAAGTAATTGTGTTTCTATGTGTGTGTGTGTGAAAAAACTTTCGAAACGACGAGACAGTAATTTGTGCGATATCAACGTTTAAACTTCTTGCCGGCATTGCATTAATTGTGCGACGATTTGAGTTTGGTCAACTTTCGTCGTCATCGGATGCCACTGCATCCTTGTCGTCGATAAGAAGCTTTCGCTGCCGTTCCGCCATGAGCGCTGCGAATGTCTGGAACGATGAAACAGATTCTACCATGTCCAATAGCGTCTCACAGAGGTCGGACACCAAGATTGGGCGTCCTGCTGATTCAAGGTTGATGTGTAGACTCACACTTTCGACTCCAGCTGCCAAGATATTTGCTGGCTTTTCAGCAAGAATCCGAGCACAAATTTCAAAAAAGCGCTCTGGGGAAATAGCTCCGTCGGTTGCCTTCTTCAATACGCTGGAGATGCGAGACTCAAACATCAGCTGGTACATCTGAAACACAGCAAAATGCTGCTGAGAAAACTGGAAAATGGAGGTTGGCGACGACGATGGTGAATCTTGGGGTGACGATGATAGGGGGACCACACCGGCAGAATCGTCGTCTGTGAAATCGCTACACCATCTTAAGTGCTTCGCCGACAGCGGTGAGATCAGGGCGTGCGTGTACTGTTCAATAAATGTCAAAAATCGATCGTTCGAGATCCCTTCAATAATCGATTCAAACAAACTCTCTTCGTTCATCAAAGTTGTGAAGCTATGTACGGTTTCCTTCTTAGCTTAGTCGAAAAGCGCGAAATCAAGCATGACCAATTGTGATGCAAATTATCCAAAGTACAGTCAGAGAAACGAAGAAAGCAGCATGCTCGTTCGATGTACAGTGCAACAGCCCAAAAGTAAAATCATGCGGTTGACACAATCAAAAAAAATATCGTCATTGTCTTGGTAATTGTGGTGGTTTGCACAGCATTGTAATAAAAGTTAATTTGACAGCTTCAAGGAGCTGGGAAGCAATCGAAGGTCTTTCAACTCAGCGGCACGAACTCGAATTGCTTGTGCTTCATGGTGCCGACCTGCTTCATCCACATACGCAGCATACCTCAGTAGAATAGGAACAAGTCTGGCGTCCAGTGAGCCGCAGCGCTGCTCCTCCATCTCCACAACTCGTTCCATCACACGAATGGCATTGTCCAACCGCTGACGAGATCTATGCATATCTGCAATGCTCATCATCGACTGCACTGCGGCAGGGATGATTTGTTCGTCTGCTTGCCGCAGTTGCAGTCCATACTTCTCCCACTTACGATGTTCGTACTCAGCGGATCCATCATCTTCTTCCTCGTCTGTGACGTTCATTCCTAATTCTGGCATGTGCCTCATTTCCATGGCTCGTTGTTGCAGCCTCCGGCCAAAGTCATTATTCTGACGCAGGTGATACAGTGACGATAGGTGCTCCAACGCAACCGAAGCGTCGTGGGCCATATTGTAGAGAAAATGAATGTGAAGAGCCTTCGCTCCTTGTTTATTCAGGAAGCGGGGGAAAAACAAGAAGTATAGTGAAGCAGCACATTGATTGATTCAAGCGAAACGCGTGGCGCTTGGGGATCTGTGTTCTTGTACAACGAGGCCTCGTTTCTCAGTATTTCCATCTTTGGCATTTACACACGTGAAAATTGTAATTGTAAGTGTACACTACTTGAAAAAAAAGCAGATAAAAAGGAGATAGGCGTGACACGACGTTTCTACGCCACCGGGCGAGTCGATGATGGTTCGTAAGTGGGCTCTTCCCCTGCTCTGCACAGCTCAACGTATTCAATGTCGTACACACGCTTGTAGTTCACAACGAGATGTGGATTATCGGGCTGAAGCTTTTTCGCGAATTCGAAGTCCGCAGCCGAATCGTCGAAACGACGAATCGATTTGAGCGCAAACGCACGTCGGAAATACGCTTGCGCGTTTGCAGGTTGCAGCGAAATGACTTTCGTGAAATCCACAACTGCTTCTTCGTATCTTCCAACGCATTGCAAGGATTTTGCGCGCTCGTGTAGATAAGTTGCAGTATTGGGGCGAAGAGCTACCGCGTTTGTAAAACACTCCAGTGCTTCCTCATGACGATTGGAATTTGCAAGTGCAATTCCCATACTGTAGTAGCAATCGTGCGCATCTGGTGCATTGGCGTCGAGGTCAAGAGCTTTCCGCAAATCAGCGATGGTCTTGTCATACCATCCAAGTGGGTACTGCGCCTTTCCTCTGAGGTAGTAGAGCTTACTTTCCGTTGGATCGGATCCGATGGCTTCCGTCAAATCTCTAGCGGCGCTGTGGTATTCCTTCACATCGATGTAACATTGAGATCTGTGATACCAGTATTCCACGTTACGGGGATCTCGCTCAATGGCCTGTGCAAGATCTTCGATGGCTTTGTGAAACAGTCCAATGTGCTTGAGCGCCATCGCTCGGCAGTTGTAAACTTGAGCTTCTTGGCAGCCTAGCGCAAGCGACTCCTCTAAGCACTGGATCGCTTCTTCGTAACGACCGAGCCACAGCAGCGCTTTGCCTTTGTAGAAGAAGTTCACTCCATTGGTGGGGAGCAGCTCGATCGCCTTGGTAAACGCGCCCACTGCTAAATCAAAGTACATCAAATCGCAATACACCAACCCAATCGACTCAAACGCTCGACGATCCGTTGGGTCTAATTTCAACACTTTCGAGAAACATTCAATCGCTAGGAATAGCTGCGGTGGGTTACTTATGTGATACATCAACCCTAGGTGAAAGAGAGACGGTTTGAAGCTTGGATTGAGCTCAAGTGCTTTGTGGAACTGCTCAATGGCATTCTGAACTTGTTTCATTTCTTGAAACACGATACCTTTCGAGTGGTAGATGTTTTCATCATCGGGGAGACGAGAAATTGCCTCGTCAAAGTCAGCGATTGCTTCCTCATACATGCGAAGGACTAATTCTGAGTTGCCTCGATTGAAGTAGATGTTAGCATTCTCTGGGTCACGGGATTGCGCGTCGTGAAAATTATGCAATGATTCGTCGTACCTCTGCAGTTGAAAGTGGGCAAGGCCCAAATTGTTGTAATACACTGCGTTGCTGTTGTCAAACTCGCAGGCACGTAGGAAATGTTGTGCAGCTTGCTTGTAATCACCTTGCTCAAAATAGCTGAGGCCTAAAATGTTTCTGTTGTTTGCGTTGTCTTCGGCTTCTACAGCAATCTTGAGGTCTTCAATGCTCCCGTCGATGTCGCCAAGGTCACGCCGAGTGTTACCACGGTAGATGAAGGTTTTGGTGCGCACGTACTTTGTGAGCTGCTTTTGAGTGCTGCCTTTGGCTTCACCAAGGGCAATATTGAACATTTCGAGAGCTCGGTGCTTATCACCAAGTTCAAAGAAGCTCACGCCGATTTCCAGGTACCAAGCCGCGTTGTCCGGATCTAATTTCTTGGCCTTGCGGAAATCGGCAATGCTATCTTCAAGTTTTCCCTTCTGACGGAAGCAGTTGCCACGACTACCGTAGTACTGCGCAACTTTCTTTTTATCCTGCTGCGGTTCTTCGATTTGGATAGCCATTGTGTAATCAAAAAGAGCAAGTTTGTACTCGCCGAGCTTTGAATAGCAAGATGCGCGAGTGTAGTAGTATAGCCCAGATGCAGGCGAAAGCTCTACGGCGGCAGTCAGGTACGCAATTGCAGTCTCGTAGTCGTGAGCTGTTGCATCCTTCTTCAAAAACCCTTTTCCACGCTCGAACGCATCACGAGCTTGCTTTTCTTTGTCCTCGCGTTCATTGCCTGTCTTTGGAGCACGGCTATTCTTCAGTAGACCTCGAACACCTTGCATCTTATCTGGGGATATACTATTGTTGTCCTTCCTTGACGTGGAGATTCAGAATTTGACACCTTTCACACAAATCTCGTCAACAAAAAACAAAACGAGGCTTGTTTGCTAGGGATGTACGATGGCAAATAGAAACTTCGAAAAACACTGAGCCAGTGTAAGTTGATCAAAAGAAAAGAAACGAATTACGCTGAGGGCCTCTGTGTTACCACAGTATCGCTCCTCAAATGCAACTTCAAAAAAAACAGTAAATTATTCGAAGTCTGCTCAAGGTACCCACCACACAACTTCGAAGACCGATTTCATTTTCGTTTCGTTCGCCATTGTTCCTCTACCGTTTTTAAGGACTTGGAGGACATTGAACTGGGCCGTTGTTCAACCACATCAGGACCTCACAGAAGTAATACACTTCGATGGGGAGATAACAAATGGTAGACTTGTATCCATGACCAGATTCGTTCAACGGGACGAAGCCCCAGTTCGTCACGCCAGTACAATCGCAGCTGCTAGCCCCAGTTGTTCGACCCACCATGTACGACTCATTGTACGCCTGCAGCTCCAAGTTGTATGCGTTGACAGCGCCGATGGAGCCACCACATTCGTTGATACTGGTCATCCCAACGTATTGGTACACCGTTCCTAACTTCATGTAATATGACCAACGCTCAGCGATGCAGATGGTGCCATCAGAGAGGTAATACGACACTTGCACCTCCATGTTGTAGCAGTCACCAGTGGCGGGTGCGGGGGTTGGGGCGGAGGGGATCGTGTGAACTTTGTACAGTGCCCAAACATTGACATCATCTGTTCCACAAACAGATGGCTGCGATGAGGACGTTGTCAGTGAGCTGAGAACGGTATGGTTGAGTGGTCCAATGTAATTATCGGGATATGCACCGTTGTCCGCTGTGCCAAACCACACGGGCGACTGAAGCGTCTTCGAGGGGCACTGAAGATCCCCTTGTGCAGTGTATGGTGCCAGAGTAGACGAGGAAAGGGTCACATAGCCTCCTTGGACACGAATGGCACAGCACACGTGGCTAGCTGCGCTTGACGATGCCACAAGCCCATTGATGTTGTAGCTTTCGAGGAACGTGTCTGAGCTGATATCCGCAATGGTTGCAAATAACGCTTCACTAGTGGGAGGTGTGGGGTAATTCGACCCATACGGGGCGATCATGAATTGAGCCTTCCGGTAAATAGCAGCAGACGCGTAGGCTGGATTGCAAGAAAGTCCAAGCTGATTGATTGCAGCAGCCCCAAGGACGAAGAGTGACTCCACAAAGGAGGTATTGAACGCACCAATGTACTCGTTGTTGGTGCTGTAGGCTGTAGCATACGCAACTCCAAACCACACCGGGCCGCTCAGGGAACCCACTTCCAGCACTTCGGACGAGGAAAAAGGGGCCACGACGGTCGGGGAGACACTTAAGGGGCTGCCGGTAGCTAAGTATCCGCCCTGTACAGCAATAAACGGACATTCCGACGAAGGCAGGGGATTGGGAGTGTTATCCGCAACAGAGAGACCAATTGCGTTGTACAAGCTCAAGAAGCCTTCGCTTTGGATATCTGCCAGGGTAGCTAGGATGTAGCCCGGCACTGGGGAAGAGGAGATAAAGTCACCTGCAGGTCCTACAACGTAGGTGTTGCTACAGGAAACACTGATAACGAAAAGTGCCAAAGTGGCGATAAAGCGACGCATCATGAAACTTTGATTCTAGCAGGGAGGAAAAAAAAAAAAACAAACACGGGAACATATCAGATGGAAGATGTGAAATGAGGGCTGTGATGTCTCCAACACTAAAATACTTTGAAAGCAAAATGAGAGAACGAACAACAATGAGAGTTACAACTCTCCTGGTTGTGTGTGTGTTTGTGTGACTTCAAGAGTATCTGCTTACCTAGCGTGATCCTCGAACGTCTTGCGGTCCATTTTATCGTAATGCGACTGCAAGTCGGCTCGCTTCACACCGATGATACTTTTGTCGGGAGCGTTAGCGGGAAGGCAACGCTCCATGGCTTGCGCAGCTCGCAAGAATTCCTGCTTCACCAACTGAAATTTCGCAGGATGCAGATGTCGACCAAGGTTTAGTCCACCGATGCCAACGTCTTCATAAGGATCTTCGATACCAAAGAAATAGCTGAATGTTCCTTTTTTGCTCTGAGGGAAGTTCCACTTCAAATCCGTACGCAACGTTCGCTGAGGGCGATTGAGGCTGACAATTTCATTCTCGTAATCGAAGTGATGCGCGTAGAAAATGAAGAAGCCGTGAACTAGCTTCGCCAATTCAGCCGGATCACACGCGTTTAGCGGTGAAAAGTCTGGAAAGCGAGGAAGGTGCGCTGGGTGAGGAATTGACCAAGGGTCAATCCACTCAAGCTGTTTCGACGCTAACAAGTAGTACAGAAACAGAATGGTGACTGCGTAGGATGTCAGCATCGCTGCAGTTCCAGTGCCTACGTTTGTAGCTTTACCCCAAGCCTTCACTGCCATGGCAGCATGTCGAGTCGCCGGAGGCCCAGTGTGCAAATAATGACGAATCAAGTAGCTGTTCTTGACGCCGTATCCAACGAAAGAGACGTCCCATCGATAGAGAAACATTTCAGGTACAAAACGCTGGTCAATAACATCGCGTGTGTAATCTTCTCTCATACCTCTGGTCATAATTTTTCCATCAGGGAAGAAACCTATTGCCTCAACTGCTTGCTCGCGGGACGAGCATTGAAGCGCAATGCGACAGCCATAAGTGGTTCTTTCAACCCAAGCACCTTCAAGGTTATCGCGGCCAAGCTTTTCTGCAATGTAGTCAAGATCTTTATCATCAACACATTTGTTCCGAACATCCAGCAGTGCGGTACGAGACTTACGGTCTTCTTCTTCACTCAAAATTGAGTAACGCATACGGGCAACCTTTTCATCATTCGCGTAGCGCAATTTCACGACGGGTGTTCGCGCTTCAGTCAGACCAAGGAGATGGTTGCGTAAATAATGAGGTGCGTATCTCTTCATCACCGTCCAAAGCTTGTCAACACGCTTCGACTGAATATCGTGGCTGGGGTACGGGTCGTCAAACAGGCAAGCAAGATCTAAATCAGAGCCCCACTCCATTTGGCCATGGGTCACCATCGATCCGCACATAAAAATCTTCGCATCCGGAGTCCATTTATCGGCGAGTCGCTGAATTTGGTGCTGGGCTCGAATGGCCGTTTTGAACATCTGCTCCGGGCCTACGCGCTTGGTGTTCTCCGCCAGGATCGCTTTCCCCCACGCAACGTAGTGCTCTGCGTTGGGATTGAACACGGTCATCACAGGTCCACTACTCGCTGAAGCTTTCCCAGCGGCCGTTGCACTCGACCCACTGCTGCTGACGGGTGCTGCTCGCAGTCCCCGTGTTACCAACAACATTTTTTAATTTACTTCCTCCTTTCCTCTCTGTTCAGATAGTGCACACGAACAAGGATGTTTCATTGTTTTCATTGTGAAGATGATGTTACAGTTGTAGGAGCAGTGGTGTTGCACCTGGGAGGACACTAATCACGCGGTCAAGCTCGACGAGGAGGTGACGGTTTGGCACGTCTTGCACTGAACGGATTTCTACCAGTGCCATCAGTTTGAGAACGAATCTTGGCCTCCTCACGTTCACTTCTGGAATCTGGGAAAACTCCATGCTGCGCCGCGTCGAACCAATTCTTTCTGCACATTCAACACCCGCGAGTAAAGCCCTTGACGAATGACAACATCAGCGACATACCTCCCCCATGGGTCCTTTCCCCAAACTCTACAAATGACCTCGGTATCCGCAGCAAATCCGTTCTTTGGGTGGATTAAATCATGCAGCTCCGTTGTGGCTTGAGCTGCATATGGCTGATCGAACTCAGGCGCGTCAATCGCACGCAAGCGAAACCGTGCACGTACAGGATAGTGGAAATAGGTGATGGAAGGAATGGTGGCGACAAATGTGTCTCCGTCAACGATAGATTCTACATCCACTCGAATAGATTGACCGACCACTTGATCCCTATACCACTCAACGCCATACGCACACGACCAAACGAGCACAATTAAGGCGAGGACGTACTTTGGGTTGACTTTTTTGAAAAAGCTTGATCCTAGAGGAATACGATTCTTGAAATCTTTCGTAGAGGTAGTTGTGGTTCTACTTGCGTGGGTGACAGGCATCTAATGAATTCTCAATCCGAGGAAGCAACTGTATGTTTGTATTTGTGTGTTGTTCTCACTTTGCGTAACGCTATTCCACACATTGAAAACAACGACAAACAAGCAGGACTCCTGCATTTAGCTGCAGAGAAATCACACATACGAAAAGACGGTGACCAGGGGAATCCTTCTTTTTATGGAAGAACAACGTTCTCCTTTTGATGGCAAGATGAAAGAGTTGCACAACGAAATGAAAGTTAACGTTTGCAACAACAACAACAAACAACTATGAATCATACGATTCCGTCGCATAAATGTGGACATATGCAATCGACCTTGCGATGTTCTTTATCTCGTCCCTTCCTCCAAGTCAAGCTCAGTCGGTTTCCACGAACAAGAGGCGGTATCGTATCGCTCACATAATCCACACGAGTCGCTGCAATTCCATGGGTCCAGCTGTATCGTGCTTCTCCTGTCATAATAAGCAATGCGCGCGGGGGCAGATATATGTTGACCGCAGGGGCGGTTGCATCCCACCGTTGAAATTCCATCATGGTATAGGATGCAAGTGAGACTGACATAATCACATCGTCAAACGAGGAGTGCGCATCCACGTGGCGAGCAATGCCACTCGCAGCCGCTCGTTCTTTATGATGTGCTCCTCCACCAACGCCAGCACCACTATCGTATTCATAGTAATTGACTGTAAGCTGATCGCAAATAAAATCGAACGAG
Organism: Bodo saltans; assembly: GCA_001460835.1. Lineage (NCBI taxonomy): Eukaryota > Euglenozoa > Kinetoplastea > Eubodonida > Bodonidae > Bodo > Bodo saltans. Next base: position 3,548 of record CYKH01001965.1, on the reverse strand, counting down.
ACTGGCCAAGGATGCGAATCAACTGCGAGCGCGACACTTGTGTCTCGCAAACACAGACGGTCTCTCACAATATGATAAAAGGAAGGTAGTTCTCGGTTGTTCAGGAGGTCTTCATCACCTTCCTTGCCAACTCCGTTTGTCTTATAGTAGAAGCGACGATTGAAGTGAGCAACTTTGCGATTCGCCAGCGGCTCCCACTCCACTCGTCTCCGCTTGCCGCTGCTACTTGACATTGAAGATACTGTCTGCGTCGAGGGTATGTTGCAGTGCTCTTGTGAGTCCACACCAAGTTCATGAAGGATTGCATCGTGCTCTACTTGCGAGAGGAATTCAGGAACAATAAAAAGCCCTGGGACCTGATCGATGAGATCAACAGTCAGTTGTCGTGGCTCCGTAACACGATTAACAACTGAGTTGCCGAGATGTGTGGCTGCAGATTCTCTTTGAAAATGCTTGAGGCCCACAACCGGAGTAACAGGGGCACTGGCGGCTGCACATAACGACAAAAACTCGGGAGATTCACCAGTGTGAGGAAAATAGAAATAGACATCCCGACGCTCCTCATCGCAGGACGAGCCTGGTCCGATGAAAACTGAAAATGCACGAAGCGGCGCTACGGCGCAACCCAACCCATACAAGTCTGAAGTACTCTCATTCGATGACACAACAGTGACGTCAGATTCCAAAGCCGGATTGCAGCGAAAGAAAACTGCTTGCAGATCTCCTCTGAGTGCTGCGACAACAGTGTGAAACGTATTTTCGTTGCATGACACCAACGCAGCAATGTTCGTATTCGAGAACGTTACAGATACTATCGGAGATGAAGTTCCTCCTTGAGATTCGTCGCTATTAGCGAGTGATATCAGCCAATTTCTCAAGTGGTATGGTGAGACGCCGCACGAAGGGTTCCCGTTGAGAACAATAAACTGACGAACACCCAATGATGTTGCTTGAGAGGCGGCCCTAGCATCAGAAGAGTCAACTCCACAAGAAAAAGATTTGATGTGCTTCACATATCGTTGCCATGCCACACGAAACTTTTTTGATGTTTTGCGAATGACTTTGTCGCTTCCTTCTATCATGATGCTGAATTCAACAAAAAATCTCGAGGGGTCGAAAACATGAGCAATAAGTGGATATTAGCAAACGTTTACCAACCTAGTCTTCCGAGCTATTGTACTTGACGAAGAAGAGACCCACAAAATAAGAGCAAAATGAAAGAGAGACTCGACACGAAGATGGCAAAAATTTCGCTTCTTGTCGTTGAACCCGAATGGTGAGCTGCAAGCTGAGGTTCAGTGTATCGTTCGCAGCTCGAGTTTTTTTTTTTTGGGAGTGGATGTGTGGATGATAGAGCAAGAAGATAGTACGATTGTGGGAGCTGGGAAGTGTGAGGGGTGAATTGAGAGGCTTCGACATTGAGTGGTCATCGGGGGTTGCCCGACTTTGTAAACATTGGGAGGATAAACGAAAACGAGAGAGCAAGGGACAAAAAAAAAAAAGATAAATGAAAATAGCACTCAATGGGAGAAAAGCTAAATAACGAACGTAAAAAAGCAGTATGTGAGGTTGAAAACAAAAACCAAGACAAAAAGCAAGAGCAGAAGAGCACATTGAATGGCACGTGGAAGTTGTGGAGTGGGAAAAAAAATCGAAGCACGAAGCACACAACAACGATTGAAACAAATAGACAACGAAACACACGCACACACACACAAACTAAAGAAGCGCAAAATCGAAAATAAACACCAGGGCGGCAAGGAGCTTTCACTGTACCCTAGCATTGTTGCACACACGAAGGACGTTTCTGGGTGCAATCGACTCAATATGTCTGTCTCGTTGAGAGGGGGGTTCAAATGGTATTCTCCTCTGTTTATTCCATCGCCGTCATCATTGCCACACAAACAGGGGAAAAATGCCAAGAAGAGCACTAAAAAAGAATGAAATGAAGAACTAAAACAACACTGCAGGTATGAAAGGGGGGACAAAGAAATTTCTCTCTTCGATGAGCAACGGTTGAGCATGAAGAGGAAAAAAAGTGAACAGACAAGATAAAAAAAAGGCACGAGCACCGGTGAGTAAAAATTTTACACGAACAGTACTGAGCGGCGACCCAGGGGGGAAAAAAGCTAGGCAGCAGACAAGCCAGCAGCACAAGTGGTGAAACTAATCTTTCCTTGTGATTGCCTTGAAAACAAAACAGAAAAAAGGGGTAAAGTATGGCTGGATTTCTAATCTTTGCTCCGACGCCCGAGGAACACAAGAACACAACATGCCAGCACATGATACGCAACGCCCATCGCAAATACGATCGCAAAGCTGGCTGGGATATCTCCAACAGCCCAGCCCCATTCAGACGAGCTTTCCACAAACACTTGGGAGGTATCTTGGTACCACCATTCTTGAAGCACTTGTGCAGCCCAGAAACAAAAACTGAACTTTTTGAGGACCACCGGAAGTTTAATAAAACCACTAAGGCAGGCGTAAACAAGAGCAGCAACGCAGCTTACTAGTGGTGCATTCCGTGGTGTTGTCAGCAACGCAATTAAGCCTCCAATCGCGTACATGTTCCACCCAACAAGATAAAAAAGAACAATGAACGAGAGCAGAGGTGCAGACAAACGCGCGACAAGATGGTATGGTGTTGTAAAAGCAAGTGCCACAATCACTAGGCGGTACCACGACGCAGAGACTGTTCCAATGTAGTGAGCAAGTCTGCTGCTGCCGCTTGAAGTGGCGCGACGGTACGTGCCCTTGTCCAACACGAACACATTGACACCTGCAGTTGCCGTTGCAAGACCAAGTGCCATGAAGGCATACATGTGGAGCTGCGGCGGCATCGCTGCAAAGGGCGAGGGCGACAAAAGCGAGAATGGCTCCACAAAGAAACCAATCACATCTAAATTTGACGCCGAGTAGCCAAGAACAAGACCCAACACGAACGACACAAAACTTTCTACCAATAACGAACACGTTGACGCCCGCGGTGCCGGTGGCCAGGCCCAGTGACATGAAGGCGTACATGTGCATCTGCGGCATCAACGCTGTCAGAGGTGTGGATGAAACACGTGCGAACGGGTACACGAAGTACCCAACGACCTCGTTATTAGATTGTGAGAAACCCAGAATAAGACCAAGAACGAGAGCAACACCTACTTCTATGTAAAAAGAAGAAAGCCCTGTCACTTGCTTCTCGATGTAGCGCACATGGGCAATGCGGATCTGAGAGAGGAACGAGGCGCCGTTCCACGGGACCGTGTCCAAGAGATTGGCATCGTCGGATGCGGCGGATGAGATCGGGTCGACGTGGTGCGCCGTCCACGCGTCGGCCATCTCGTCGCCGCGCGCCGACACCGCGTCGAGCACAACGTCCGCCGGGTTCGACTCGGGCGAGAACTTGAGCCCGAAGCGCTGCCCCATGTACGCCGCGACGTTGCTGCGCTTGCCCTGGTACACGGTGCGCCCGCCCGCCGCGAGGATCAGCAGCTCGTCCAGCGCGTTCCAGATCTCCGTGCGCGGCTGGTTCACCGCCATGCCCACCGTCAGGT
>CYKH01001964.1:0-20862 GCA_001460835.1 Bodo saltans | reverse complement strand
GGACCCCGCTCGGTCCATCCGACCAACAGGGCTGTCATCCGGAACAGGGCTACCGTTGGTGTTGTGGGCAGAGAAGCGTCGAGCGAATTGTAATGTTCTCGTGTCTTCTGACGACACACTGTTTCGACGATTGTCCTTGGCTTCATTCTCCTTTAAGGTTTGCACCGTCGTCTCTAAAGTCGAGAAGCGTTGTCCGATAGTGTCTAGTGCGTCACCAAGCTTTCTGCGCCATGCGGCGCACACGCTGTGGACAGCAGCACCCATTGACTCTGGAAGCTCCTCTGTGCTCACAAAACTTTGAGCATCGACAGGAGATAGGCAGCCCGCTGACAGCTTTCCGGCACTGAGAGCAGCGTCAATGCACTCCGCTGCGTACTCCTCGAGCTGCGACAACACACGAACAACTCCAGAGCTGCTAGTTTCTACCACATCTGCTAAGGACAGCCGATCCCTCTCAGATGTGGCAAATGCAGAGGATACTGTCGCTAACTCTGCCGTCAACGCGTTGAGCTTCTCTACGACGGAGTTGGTGGGTGGGGTAAAGGTGCGCTGAGTTGCCTGTTGGATTCTGCGCTGAATATCTTCAATTTCAGCTTGGTTGCTGGTTCCCTCATCCGAGTTCGTGTCTGTTAGTTGTCCTTGTATGCCGTCCACGACGTTCGACAGCTCCTCTAGGGTGCTATGGGATGATGCCACCCAAGCATCGAAGACGCTCAAGACATCTGTGCACTGTGCAATGGCGTTACGATCTTGGACTGCTAGTTGTACCACCGCATCGAGTGCTTGAAGTATTTTGCTCGTGGACTCATTGAAGTTCTTTTCTAGCTCGTCACGGTCGCAGCGCAGCGCTTGCAGTTCTTGTTCCAAAGCACCGCATTTGTCCAGGGATGAAAACTCAAGGCGCTGAAAGTCTGACTTCACCGCCTGCAGTTGCTTGGCAAACTGGTCCTTGGAAGCCTTCTCTGTGCTAATTTGCTGGGTCAGCTGCGCCTCCATCGACGCCAGTCGCCTGTCCACTTCTGCTTGGGGCACCATGATCCCCTGCGTCTCGCTCTCGTAGATGTGAATCTGCTCTCGCAGCCGTTCCGACTCGTTCTGCGCATCGACCAGTTTGGCCTCCAGCTGCTCGAATGCTTTCTCTTGCAGCGTGTATTTGGCCTCATACTCGGCAATCACTTGATTTGTGCTGTTCACCGCCTCCTCGCGCCCACGCACGTCCTCCTCGAGAGCCTCAATCTTTGTGCTCCAGCGGGCTTCGAGTTGACGAGTGGATTCTAGTTCCTCCAGCAGTCGTCTCTCTGATTCATCGGCCCTCGTTTTGTGGAGGTTGACTTCATGAATCAATTCACGCACTTTAGTTTGGTGCTCACCTCGCAGGTACGTTAATTTATGATTCATTTGAGCGGTCAGTTCATTCACCTCACGTGTCTGCGCCTCAAGGACTGCCTCATGCTGCTCAAAGTCTAACATGCCGCCTGGGCCGACAGTGACCTGCTCTAACATGCGCCGCAAATTCTTTGTCGTCATCTCCTCTGCTTCTAACTTTTGTGAGAGGAGCGCGACTTTATGGTGAAATTTGGAGCTCACGCTTTCAAACACAGTGCGAAGCCGCACGATTTCATCTGCCTTGGACTGATTCTGCTTAGAAAGAATCGTGGTAAGTTTGTCATCCTCATCGTTGTCAAGGAGATCAAGGTCACGTTGCACAAGGAACCCCTCCCATAGCATCACCATCTCTCCGGTGACTGAGACTTCAGTGTTCTGACCGACGGATCTCGTGTACGTCTTTGGGACGCGTCTTGCTAGTTTCGCCGTCGCCTCCAACGTCTCCGTCAGCACTTCGTGCATGTCCACCAACCGATGGGATGAGTTGTGCATGAGGCGTGCGGCACGATCCACCTCTTCTAACGTCTCATTCGTATCTGCACTAAGGGCCTCCAGCTGCTTGGCTCGGTCCATCATGCCGGCATCCGTGAGAACTTCCCTCTCGGAGGCACGAGCATCCAGCCACACTTCCTGCAGGAAGGCAAAGACGTTATCGGAGAAGAGAGTCTCTTTGGTGACGGGGCGGGGGAGGCGCTGGAGAATGGTGTGACAGACATCAGCGTCCACCGGTGCTCCTGTTCGCTTCAGCCATGTCGACAGGAATGTTGCCGTGATCGGGCCAGGGATCTCCAACCGGACCTGATCGAAAATATCCTCCGCTTCAGAGAGATCCATGGTCTTGACTCGCCGCACCGCTTCATGTGATCTCCACACTTGTCTCAGGCGCTCAGGGACCACACAGCCCCGTCCCCTGGGATCCACCGCATCGTTGAACGCGTCACGATCGGCCGCAGATAGGCCCAGTCCACTGGACTCCATCATCGCGTGAATATCCCCCAGACGAATGGATCCGTTACTCGTCAGCGTGCATCGCTTGATAAACTCCTCGAGCATATCGCTCAAGTCCCCCCGTGCTAACACACCTTGGGCCCAAGACATCAGCTGTCCCATAAGGGCGTTCCTAGCCTCCCTATTCCGATTGCCAACAAGGCGCGCCGTGTCGCTCTTGGAGGCTAACAGCGCCAACTCATCACCAAACGACGCGAGCTCGTCCTCCTTGAGGATCTTTTTAGACGACATGCGCATCATATGCTGGGGCTCAATCTGACGGAAGGCTCGATCGGTGCTTTGCCGAGCTCTGTGCCGCTCCACAGTACTTTCCATAATCTCCTCTTGGGACTTGGTCTCCGAGGGGCGGAAGAGGGCAGCACGCTCCTCCTGAGTCACAAGGCCTTCTCTTGCTTTCAGCTCGAGTGCAGCGAACCTTGCGACCTGATGGTGGACAGATCTTCTTTTTGGATCACGTCGATCCATTTCCTCCTGCTTTGCCACCAGCCGTGCAATCTCAATGGCTTCCTCCGCTCCAAGGCTTTTCTTCGCCTCGGATACAAGTTGAGTGCGTGAGGCTGACCGGGCACTACGCTCCGCTGTGGACCTCTCGGCGTACTGTTTTGCATTTGCCCACGTGGGGTGCACTCCTTGTGGCGCCCGATCACACAAATCGGTGAAGGACGCAAGCTGAGCAGTAATCTCTTCGCTGGTCAACGTTGGAGATGCCTGCCGAACGGGCGAGGGTAAAATAGTCGACGTTGATGTATCCAGCCGCGACGACTGATGCCCTGGTGTCGATGACCGAGGGGCCGGAGACGGCGAGGGTGCGTTTCCCCTAGTTGCATTTGGTGTGTGACTTCTCTTTTGAGATAAAGACGGTGTTGCTAACTGTTGACGTTGGGTGGTCATGTCCTGTACTTGTTGGGCGGTCACCTTGCCGCGATCGATATCTACAAAGAGGGATCGGGTGAGGGGCGTCGATGCACGTTGGCGCATAGATTGGTGCGTTGGTGGACGCTTTGTATTTGAAATGTCCAGCGCAAACATTCGAACGCAATGGGTTGTGCTTTTTTATATTTGCAAAGTGTTTGCGTTCGATGAAGAGGAGTTCTTTTATTGCTGTCTATCTAAGAAAAGGCTCAAGCAAATAGTAAAAAGGGGATTAACCGCCATCGAGCTGCAACATTGGCTACTAACGAAAGAAAGAACAATGTTTCTTTTGTTTGCCCATACCCTAAACTATAAAACGCCGAAGAAAGAGAACTAGAGAGAGGGAGTGTTTTTGTTGATTTTTTCATTGCACTCTCGCGGCCACAATCACGTGCACGCAAACAGCTGCTAAGCACGCGTTGAGGCTTTCACACGACCAAAATGCGTCCCTATCCCGCCACCACCAAACAACTGAACAATTCTTTGTGTGCTTACTGCTGCACCCTCTTACATCTCCGTGATGTTCTTCTCCGAACCGGGGATCGAGACCATACCAGCATAGTGGTGCTTGGCCATCTGGCCGGGCTTGTTCCACGAGAAGTACACCATCTCCTCGGCGTGCTTGTCCTCAGCCCACTTGGGCAGCTGCCAGCCGGGCAGGTAGTACGCGCACTGCATGAGCTGGTACCAGTCAACGTTGAAGAACAGCACGAAGGCGCAGAAGGCAGAGGGGCCGCTGAGGATGGCATTACGGAGAGCAATGCGGCCGCATCGGTTGTGGAAATGGCCGAACGCGATGAAGCTAGACCACATACGACCACCCCAACCAGCAGTCATGGTGATGGGGTAGAAATTGCTGTAGGGCGCCATCCAGGAAACTTTGGCCCAGTTGAGGCCAAGGAAGTCGCCGGCGATGAGGCGGGCAGGGAGAGAGGCCTTCGGGGGTGCCATAATAAAATTACTCCACAACTTTCGCAACAACAGCAACACAAGAGGATATCATGCGCAATCGCAAGATCAAAAAAAAAGAATGAAATTTCTTAAATTCGTAAATGTTTTCTTTTTTCCAAATTTCTTTCTGCCTGATTGTTCGAGGTTTCAAGTGTTTTCCCCTGGTTAATGTGCAACTGCTGGACCATTTGGGTCGGTGAGATGAGATCGTTGAACATCTACGAAAACATTATGACAAGGTGTGTGCAGCCTGAGAACACCCTCAAGATATTTTTCAACGTTTCTGCGATAAAAAGATATTCTGTTGTTCTTAGTATTTCACTTGATTCGCGAAGACAACTTCGGTATCTGTAGCCCCGACAACAAGCGTAGTGCTCGCGTTCGTTTCGGGATTCGCTGTGGTAGTCACTGCAAAGCCACGCACGGACCCAATCCCATACGTAGACAGCGACGTCACTCCACCCGTTTCGATGTCTACACCGATGGCGTAGGTTCCGTCACTGAAGAAAATATTCCCTCCATCCGTTTGTGCTGGGTATGAATTGAAGGTGGTGTTGTACGTCCACGCAAGCTGACCGTAGAGATTCAACAGATTGAAGGCTCCAGTTGTGTAGAACCACACTGCGCCGCTGTCCAACACGGAGCTTGCATACGCATAAATGAGCTTTCCAGTCGATAATGTGTACGCGGTGACGTTCTGATCCGGGCTCACGGAATAACGTGCTGAATTTCACCGTTACCAATTTCATGTCGGGATCCAGAGTTCTCCCGCAACAATCCGACCTCACGCACAACACCTGAGGCAGTGACAGAAAAGATCGCGTTCGCTGAGGCATTCATCGTTTGCGCAACAAAATAGGCCACACCTGCGTATGCAGTGGGTGCACTTTTCACAGCGTACAGTTTGTCTTGCGCAGAGGAGTGTCAAACGTCGGTACCCCGCTGACGTTGTCCCCGCTCAAGGACGAGCCACCGGTGTTAATGATCAACACATCGTCGACCACCAACGCTGCGCCGTTCGTCTCACGACTTGAGTCCGCCAGAATTCCAACAACAATGTTTGGGTTCGTGAGGTCTAGGTAATACCCTGCGATGGACTCACTCGTTGAGAAGACCACGATGCCGGATCCAACTGCCACGACCGGTTTGTGCGCGTCGAGGGTGTCCAACGCAGCATTCACCGAGTACAAGGACGTGATTTGTGTAGCGGGATTGTACGCAACGGAGAACAACGGCGTCGCTCCTCTGTTGCGTTAGACAAGTCAGCTGTGAAAGAAGGCAACACGTTGGGCTGCACGAAGCGGTACCCCTGCAACAGGTGACTCACTGAGCTCGCCATGAACAAACTGCCGCCGCTTTTGGTGTCGACGACAGCAGCAGGGCCAATTGGAATGACGGCCACGGTAGCTTGGGACACTACGGTGGCGGTCACGTAGTTTAATACAATCACGTTGCCGCTCTCATCACCTTTGAACGACAAGTAGATCACACTGCCTCCCGGAGTAAGGCTGGCACCAACACACGTGCTGATACCATCGATAGCATCCTGCGGCAAGGCCGTTGTTGGCGACGAACACTGCATTGGCACTGCAGAATACAAAATCGTTGCGTTCGTGCTGCGGTGCGCCGCATGAAATGACATCGGCCGCAAAAAAGGGCTGCAGTTGTGTGCCGGTCGTTGAGTCCCACATCTCAATCAACGCGCCACAGACAGCGTACCACGTCGTATTCAGTAGGATTGGGTTGAAGGGCTGCGAAGCACAATGGTGGCGCCGCTGTTGAAGAGAACAGCACCGTCAGAGCCCACTGTAATGACTAGCATTCTGTTCGCAACGGCTGAGTCTTGTGCGAGAACGACACCAGATTGCGTGTCAACAACAGACACGAGCACGACGGGTGTTGTTGCGACGGGCTTGGCGATAGCAGCAACTCGTGTCAACAAAGCCTTGCAGTGGGACACATGTTGACGTGCATGACAGGCCGTAATACGGAGTCGCACAGTTGTCACAAGTCGAGCCACCAAAATACTTGCGAAGCAGTCGCACAGTCCATTGTCTTGTCGACATTGCCCATTGTAGCCACACGGCGTCGATGCGCCACCAGGGCACGTGTTTTGACAAATGCGTACGTGAGGTAGCCTCCGTTACCAAGGACCATCAGCTGTTCCCCGTAGCAGTGTTTCCATTGCCAGCAACGTAAGTGTACTGGGGCATGAGGGGGGCGTTCAGGGTAGACTGCGCAAGAGCGACTGTAACCAACAGCAACAACAGCAGGACACCTGCCATTCTTGTCTTCTTTCCTTACATCCAAGATGACAGCAAACAGTGAGCCTCATGAGCATTATTCTCCGATTATTTTGGTAAAAATACGCAAAGGAGAGGAGGTTTAAGTACACTGACACGCACCAACTTTTGTTATCCAATCACTCTGACCGCTTCGTGCTGCATCTCCAAGGGAGGGAAAGCGCTCTGGTTCACGAGGTTAATACGGTTGAATCACATGAAAGCTCTAAATATGGTTGATTCACCTCGTGTGTCGCCTCGTCCGTAGCGAACGCATCTGTTTCCCACCCAATGGGATAAAATGCTGAAGCACTGTTACCGTCAGTAATCGTCAGGGAGTTCGTTGCACTCTTGACCGTGATATCGTCCTTTCCCGGAGTGAACGTGGGATAATACTTCACGATAAATCTCTCGACCTCCAGAGACCGAGAATTGTCGCGAATATTTCGGACCTCATCGCGATACGCTGCGATCAACTTGTCGTACTTGGCGGCCCTCTCCGTCGACTCCAGCAGAATCGCATTGAGTTCCGCCAATAATGTTTTTTTTTCTTTTGTACCGCGGCAAGAATGGCATAAATTCATCAGGCAGAAGCTTCGCCGACCGGAGGATCTTTACATCCCCCAAGGATTTCCTCACGCTCGCCTTGCTTCGTGTGTCCAAGAACTTCGCAAGCGTTGCAGCAAAGGTTTGCGGGCCGTCCTGCGCGTTGCTTTCCAGGGCTTGCTTGTAGGGAGTCAGAGGGCGCACTGCCACGTGTCGTCACCGCAGAGGCCTTTAAACAGTTTATCCATTGTTTCTGCTGATGGGAATTTGAAAAGCAACTTGTGGCCACGTTTCATCTCCTTATTAAATGCCTTTCGGGCCTCCTTGAACGTTTCATGGTGTGTATCTGCCGAGATAATAAGCGGCTTCATGGCGTCGTCCCAGGAATCACGTGTGAGTTGTGCCACACAGCCTGCGATCGCCGCTTCCCTTTCATCCGAGCCCATCCTGCGCATCTCCACCCACTCTTTCAGCACGCTCAGCGTGGAGGTGCTGCAGTGCTTGGCCTGCACAAGCAGCAGGTGCGTCGTCCTGAAACTGTCACCTTCCGGAGTCAGCACGCCGACCACGATGTCTGCAAAGGATGCCTTATCGCCGCTTAAGGCGACCACGACGCACGGCTCTTTTGCTGTCTTTCCACAAACATCCTTCGCGTGCTTCTCCAACGCTTCCATGGCTTTGTCATACGTTGTCACCGTCTCCTTCAGCCTCATTTGAGTCACCTTCTTGGCCGTGTACGCATGCTTGCGCAGGTAGTCCTTGATGAGAACTAGCGGGTCTGCATCCGGTGCACGGGCGCTTCTCACAGAGGGAGGGAAGGGTATCTTGAACGCACCGGCGCAGCCAGTGCCAAATCCATGCATGGTGATGGTGTCAGCTATCTTGTGCTCAAAATCGATCCACCCACTGTGTGATGGCGATATGCCAAAGCCAGCAAAGCCCAGCTCCACGGCGGCCGATGTCATATTGAAGCGGTGCGGCCTTCAGGAACACAGCCTTCGTTCAAAAGATCACTCATGAGTCCGTACGTTGTGCGAAGCTTCGTGATGCACTTATGCTCCGTATCGGACATGGCATTCTCCCTGTCGCTCTGCGTCTCGTTGCTGCACGCAAGAGCAAACGCTGCACCAAACCAGGTCGTGGCCGTCATCGGGTCCACGTCACAAAGGCCGTTAAATAATTTGATCTGAATGATCGCATTCGAGGCAATGTTGATAGCGCGACTGCGCATGTTTAATATACCCGTGCGCCAGGGCTTCTTCCAACTGACAGAAGTGCACCGGATAGTTCCAATACGTTGACAGTTGTATCTAGCGGCGTCAGGAGCGCGGCCATGCGCGGGTTCTGTGAACCTTGCAAAGATCCCGGAGCTCAGCTGGTCTTTGGGGACGTGTTGTACGATCGATTGCCACAGGTGGCTTCTGTTGTACAGACTGCGGATTTCTGCGAATTGCTCAACTCGAAGATGCTTGCCACTTTGTCCAGCGATGAGCAGGAGAGTCCAAAACAAGGACCACATATCCACACAAAAAACGCAGACCTTTTGTTTTTGCAGCGATTGGGCGGCAGTAAGTCAATGCGGCAAGATGGCGCTACTATGGAACTCTAAGTCTTCCACTACAACAAGAAAACAAAAAAATATCATAATTACTCAAACGCACCTGTTCATTGGAGTGTCGCTTGAATATCGCATCATGATTTGAAGGTCGACTAAGCTTTTGCAGCAGACCGCCCACGACAAGCTGCATGTGTGAGTGGGAACCCACATTGGGGACGATGAGTCCTCGTCATGACGTTCTGAAGCTGCAGCTGCACGTCGGCGAGTCCACGAATCGTACTTAAATGCCATGAGAAGACTGTTCTCTCCTCGGACGTGACACAGTCCTGCATCACCCTGCGTTCCACACCATCTAGCCAACTAACGTCATCGTTGCGCACCGCGCATAGCAGCAAAGATACCAGAGGTCACAACATCCCTTCAAGAAAACAACGACACGACGCAACTCCAATAAAATGACTCTTGTGTGCCCCACTACTTGGCCTGATTCTTCTACCACCTTGAGAGGCAGCAGCAGTATGTTGGTGGACGCGCCAAGGACAACACGAGCAGCGCTACTCCAAAGGACTGTGTACAACCCTATGAGCAAGTTCATAGGAGCGTCCACGAGACGCACGCAAAGTTGAACACTCGCAACGATGCTCAATTCCTGCGTCACAGGAAGCGGAAAAAAGACGCGGATCTTTGGCAGAAAAAGAATGCGGTGCTCGAAATGCAACGTTTGACAACACACGAGGTGCTGACTTGCACTATGTCTTTTGAGGTCAACTTTGGCGTTGGAAGGTTCATTGTTTTGAAAAATCATGGTCACGTCCCTCTCTTGCAGAGAATGATTCCGCAGTATACATCGCCATCCTCAGCTCTTGGTGACTAACCGTTGGCAGCAGACACCTTCCCCTTCAAGCATCCGTCCCACACTACCACAGCGGCCCCAGCTGATGCACCACTTTGTTCAGCCATCAGACTCTGCATCTCCCCAAGCCATGATGTCTCGGTTTAGCTTCTGGGTCTTAGTGTTCCTTGTAGCCCCTTGCTCCATCCTTAAGTAAGCCCCTCATACTCGGAACACTTCACGAGCGTGCTGGAGGAGGGACGTCTCGGTGCGTGCCTCAAGCTCAAGTCTCTCCTGCTGCAACCTCAGTATCTCCGATCGCTGCCGCTTCGTCTGGTGCTCCCACGCGGTGGACTCCGCCTTGTGCTCCGCCAGCCTCTGCCGCAGTGCCCCGGTGGCCGATTGGATCGTCTGCAGCTCATGCGCCACGAGCTCACGGAACTTATCCAAGTCACGCTCACCCTCCAGTAGCCGCAGCTGTTCCCTCGCCGCGTGGGCACGGAGGAGCTGCACGAGTGCAGTCAACGAATCGATATCGTTCGTACGTTGTCCGTACTCAAAGGCCATGAGGAGAGTGTTCTCCTCGGATGTGATCAACTCCTGCATCACCTTGCGCTCTACCACATCTAGGCGGCCCACCTCATCGCTGAGCACTACGCATCGTGCCGTCATGCGCTTCATGTCCTCTTGAGTCTTAGCATAGTGGGCCTCCAGCTCAGCAACGCGTTGTCCTATGTCGTGCTGCTGTTGCATGCTCTTTGTTCTCTAAACAAATCTATGACTTCAGAACGCAACAGATAGAGCAGATGGAATGAGAGAAATGCAATTATGTAAAACCCCAAACTCATCTTCATCGAAATCAGCAAGCGCACTAATACTATCCGTGTCGCTGAGCAATCAAGATAACCCATAAAATGACTCTACTGAGCCCCACTACTTGGCCTATTCGGAATGTCATCCTCATCCTCATCATCATTGAAGTCCAGCCCAGCGTAGCCCACAGGCCTCTTCCCCCCAACCGCAAAGCACATACAATCATACGTTGATAAGGCTAACGTCTTGAGCAGCTTAAGAGGCAGCAGCAGTGTGTTGGTGGACTCCCCTACCGCCAAGGACGACACCAGCAGCGCTACATAGTAGGCAGCCGCTACAAGGAGCACCAAGACCCAGAAGCTAAACCGAGACATCATCGCGTGGGGAGGAGGGGAGGGTGGTGCGGTGTCTGATGGCTGAGCACTAGAAGGGGGTGGAGCATCTGTTGGTGCCTCTGTGGTAGTGTTGGGCGGCTGACTGCACATGACGGATGTTTGAAGGGGGAGGACAAGTGTCTGTTGTGTACCATTCGTCACCAACAGCTGAGCATCCCCAGTGAGGTCCAGTAATGGGGACGTGCCCCCGCAGCTCACCGTCACCGATGCGAATAGCACATCGCCGCCCACTCCACGACGCGAGGATGAGAAGGTGATGGTGAAGGATTTCGTGGCGTCGTTGGGGTCAATGGCGACGTCGCCGAGGACGTCGTATGCAAACAGCACACAAGGCAGTGCAGGGCCTGTAACTGCAGTGGTGTTGTACACTACAATGTAACTGAGTGAAGGAACGTCTTCAGTTCCATCCCCTGAGCAGAACGTCACATTAGGTGGTGCTGTTACTAATGGGCTACACAAGCTGATGTTAGCGACGACAACAAAAGGCACAGGGTTAGGGTCGGTTGGCGTTGGTTGCAACACCCGGGCACCAATCACAGACACTGGGATGGAGGCGAGGTCAACGTCCCCCACTGTGCAATTGTCCTCTGCAGCAGCGACTAAAGACATGATGAGAAGGAGGTGGAGGCATGCGACTATGGGAGCACTAGCACCGCTGGGTACGGATCCTTGAGTCGAAGTGCTGATAACCATGTGCGGCGTTTTCCTTTTAAAAAAAGACACCGTTTCTTTGAAAACAACAAAAAGAAAGGAAAGAAAATATTCGCCACAACCGTTGACTCACTCAGATTGCGTTCTTTTATGTGTGACTGTTGCTTCAGCAACAAAAAGTGATGACTTGGCTACGTTTGGCGTCGCCAGCTTGATGGGCCGTCCGATGGGACATCACCGCCAGCTAAGGTGAGTTTCCTTGTCAGCATACGTATCTTGTGGTTGTGGCCTCTCTCCATCGGTGAGGAATAGTGTTTGTGTCGCCTTGGCTGATCGGTTGTTCGCCTCAGTGGCTGCGGCGCGCTGGGACTATCGCCAAGTGACAGTGGGAGCGACATCGCCTTCAACACATCGTCGCGTTGATACGGCAGCCCAAGAGCTCGATGCAAAAAGCACAGACTATCTCGTACAGAGACCAGACGCTCCTCGACAAGAACATCGGTTGGCCCAGCGGCCTGAAGCCGGAGAGTCCATTCCCCGTGATCTTCTTGTTGTGTTGAGGAGCGCTGCACATGGGCCACCAGAAACAACAACTCTAACTCTGAGTGAAGGGAGGCGTGAAGTTGACGATCCACCAGTACACTCTGGGGGATGCGGGGCGTAAGCCACAACGAGGCCTCATGCGGAAGCGACAAACACTTGAGCACACGGTCATGGACAGCTTTCAGCGTGGCATGTGCGTCTTGCTCTGCGGGAGTGGTGGCTGGTTGCCTTGTTCGCCATGCAGCCGAGTTGCATGCGGCAGTGAGCAGTGAGGCATTGGCGCTTCTGACGTAGAGCAACGCCAGCAACAAAACAGAGGATACCTCTTGAACTCCATGGACAGATGTCACATCGGAGCGCACAAGATCAATGGCGTCTGCACTTCCAGACCAACGGAAGTCAATACACCCGCTGCGGTTCTTGAGGTACAGCGGTGCGCCACCCTGCACAACGTACCCAGGGTGGTTCCACGCTAGAGATCGTACTGCAAGCGTATGGGGACTGAAGGCGCAGTCCTCATACGTGCCGTTGTTGCTGACCGACTTCACGGCAACTCGACGGCGAGAAAAATCTTGAGCAATCTTGGTGACTTGCCCACTATTGGGGTGCTGAGGTGAATGAGCGCCGCAGTCTGTGCGTTCAAGAACCACCACAAAAGATCCGTTGCATTGCCCCTCAAGTGGATGCAAGCGCCACGCTGCAGCGGCAACCTCTTGACGGGTCTCCAGCCGTAACGTCTCGCAATCACAAAATGAAGGAGCTCCCTCTGCAGCGACCCACTCCGTCAGTCCTCGTCCCCACCCAGCTGAGAGCGTTCCCCCAACAAGGGCAGCATCAGCCATGTTGCTGGGCAGTAGTATCTTCGAGGGGTGGATGATAGAGAATCGTTTGCCCTCTTGTCGCACACGTTCCAGTGCAGCACATACCACCGCCTCACACTCCATTGGGTTCATCGAGTTCACTGCAAATACCACACGAGGATGTGATAATGACGCCGTCTCGTCTTGTGCAGGTTGTGTGAGTGGAGAGGGGGGTAGTAGTCGCATGCAGTATAACAGTTCATCCAAAATACTAGCCGCGCCCTTCTCCGCAGCCAAGCGTACCACGTCAAAGGCTCTGTTGGCAGCAGTGCGTCCCTCCGCGTTGACGTCCGAGGACAATACCACACGAGGGCGGAGCCCATCACCTGAACACCGTGGGCAACACAACACAGCATCCACCAGCAATTCTCGCGGCAGTTTGTGATCTCGATGGGGCAACAGAACATCTATTGTGTGGATGCTTCGCTGTTCCACCTGGTGAAAGAAACTGTGCGTCGATTTCATTTGAGGCGCAACTGCAGAATCACTCGACAACAATTCATTGACGCCATCATCGTCGGTGGTGTACTGCTTCGCTCCTCCGCCTCCTCTTCGTTTGAGGCCATCGTGGGGTCGATGAAGCGTCAAGAGTGTGTAATCCATCAACTTCATCGAATCCTTTTCTGACTGCGACGACATCCACTCTTCATGTTGCAGGAAGCGCTGGACGTCAAGCATGTAGTCCCCTCCCGCGTTTCCGTTGCCCACACGCTCTCCACTTTTCACCGTCGTCGCTATGGTCAGGTTCCGAGGTTGCTGCTGGCCACCCGTACCTTGCTGTGCGACAACATCACCTACCAACAGCAACGGCAAGATGAGCCCTAGCAAGTCTGTATCCACCAGCGATCCGGAGCTAACCTTTCGCTGCAACCACTGCATCTCCAACAACGTCAAGTCCACCGACTGGGGAGTAAGGGGAGATGGCGATGTGAGTGCCATTGCGGTCTCAGTAGCGTTGCACTCAAGTGCAGGTGGCACATCACCACCGTGACTTGATGATGCGAGGGTGGCGACTTCATCTACCAGGACATTTTCGTGAAGCGGCTCAACGTCTGTTAGCAAAGAGGCGAGAACATCGGCATCCAACGCATCGGTGGCTAATAACACTTTGGGTGGGGACACTGAGGACACGTCATGAAGAGGAGTAGTCTCTTCAAGGATGTTTGCAAGAGTATCTGCATCTAACAGTGTTGCAGCGTGGCTCGATGCTTCTTGAGGGTCAGCAACTGTGGGGACAGCACCTGCTATGGCGTCGCTTGATTCTGACGGAGCGCTGTCTCTTTCTTGTAGGTTCTTCGACATACTATCTGCAATGGCCACGACAGGCCCAACATTCAGCTCGCCCAACAGCATGCTGCTTGTTGTGTCGTCTGCAGGTGGAGGCGTGTTGTGTGGCCGCACCACAAAAGCACCGTCCATCCAATCAACCGGTGCGATGGCAATGGTTTCATGCGTCCCCCTCGCTGCCCACCTCTCTAACTCATGGCGCACTACGGTACGACTCAACACCATCGACGGATCCGCCACAAAGAACGACTCAGGTGCTGTTGTCATTGCCCGAAGGAATTCCTGTCGTTGATGCTCCTGAAGGAAGTTCTGTGCAATGTAGAAGTCCGCAAAAAACTGCCGTTGAATCTCCGCGGCCTCGTCTGCACGTTGCTCGTCTGTCTTGTCTTCTTGTGGCTCTGTTGACTCCGCATCAATTTCTTCATCTGCAGTCTTTGCCAGCTCGTTGTAGAAGTTCCTCGTCAGCTCCATCACCGGCACGTGACGTTCAGCCTCCAGGGACTCGTGAAGGGCTTTCATGAACACATCAGCATCTTCTGCAGTGGGAAAGCTGAGAGTATTATGAGTATTGGCACTCTTGTCATCCTCCTCTTCTGTGGCTGAGGAGTGAGGAGAGGTGTCTGGTGGTGCCAGGGTGGCGTCTCGAATCACGGTCTCATGTGCAGAGCGCCATGCACCGTGCAAGGCATCCTCACGAGCCTCGTCGGTGTATCGGCCGATCTTTCCCCAAGCAGATCCTGCAGCGGATGCTTGCACATTGGCGTACGCTTTGGGGATTCGTGATCCCCCTCCTCTTCTTCCTCTCCGTAGAAATGCACAGCGTCGTAGCATCTCTCACTGAATGCGAATGCAACAAAAGAAATATTAAAAAGAACGTGAATGGCAGCCTTTACGGTATTTAAGTTCGTACACAAACGCACTCAGTGCTGACTGATTGTACAAAAAACAACAAAAGAGTCCTCGTCCATCACTGAGGGAGGTACACCGTCACTTGGTTGGGGTGCCCCATACGCGTCAGTGCCACCAACTGCTTCTCTCGTTTGAATAGCGTCGTCTTGCGCCGCGCCTGCTTCGTTGCCTCCAAGGAGGAGCTTCGGCGGGCCACCTCGAGGCTTCGAATGGATTGTACATTGTTTCTGTTGGGTGAGCCCACAATAGGAGATGGTGAAGCGCCATCCACGAGCATTTCAACAAGCGGCGGATCTACATCCAGGGAAGACTCTGGCAGCACTGCCTGTAACACCGACGGCGACATGCTGGGCAGCCGCTTTGTGCTAGGGGACCAGCCAGCACTTGCCCCTGCCATTGAGGCCGATGCGCGGCGTCCTTTAGAAGGGGAACCATTGTTCTGCTGTTCTGATTGGCCGATGTAACTTGTCGACGTCGTTGTATCCCCTCGATCGTTGCGTTTCAATTCCTCGAGCTGCAGCATGTTGATGGTAAGCAGCTCCTTGTACAGTGGCGTGTGGGGGTAGTCGCCAATCGACAGTTGGTACGAGGGGCGATACACAAGGTGAGGCCCGACGTCCATGCCACCCCCAGAGGCCGGGTGCGCACAGTGGCGGCACCGATCAATGTCAGAATAATATTTTGGTTTCGGCGGTGGTGATCCTGATGCGTTGAACGCAAGGTTGCGCTGCAGCTCGTGGCTTGCGTTGAGCCCTGGTGGTGCTTGAGGGATGTACGCGATGCACTCCGGGTCCATCAAGCTTTCAGGATCGCGAGGGGGCAGCTCTGTGCGCTCAACGCCCAAGTGATAAAACCTGCGATTCATTTTCAAGGATGACGGACTGCCAGGGTTAGGAAGCAACACACCGCTTCGAGGAATGTTGACAAACGGAGAGAATGACTTTTCTGGGGAACGCAGCGAGGGTGTCCCTTGCCGGGAAGGCGTTGCTTGACGCAGAGGTGTCGAAGGACTACCCGTGACTGAGTCGTTCATTATAGAAAGTGTGTGATCGGTTATTTTTTTCTAAACCCATCAGCAAACATCAGAAGAAGAAAAGTCGTTGGCACCTTCAACGCAGTTATCATGTCAGTCAAATTCATTCATTTTCACGAAAGCGATTGATTGACGTGTTTGGAAGCAACTAAAGTATGTGATGACACCCACTTCAAATAGAAGCCGGTGAAGTTCAGCAACAACACCAGCGATGCGTCACCAGCGGTGCAAGACCACTTGACACAGCGCAGCCAAGGCAGCGGCATCCCAGAGGGGGTTGTGCTCGTCTGGATTCCGCAGCAATGACTCCGCTTCTGGGTTTCTGGTTCGCACTTTTTCGAGAGCATGACGCAGACGAGGGGTGAGTCCCACCTCCCGCTCAAACCCCATCGCACGAAATGCGGGCAGCTTCGTGACGTCCGTTAGTGTGATTTGCATGGGACTCCGCAAGCCAACGCCCTGCCCCTGCTCCTTGGGTGATTTCCGCTCAGCGCACCCTAAATGTGCCGCGGCGCGTAGCACACCAACGTCTGCCCCACCATACGAGTAAAACTTTGTCGCGACGCCTTTCTGGTGTTGCATGTACGATGACCAGACGTTGCAGAGATGCCTCGAGAACTCGGCTAACGTTGTGCACTGAATCACATCCACGCCACCCGATGAAGATGATGTCGATGGAGGGGAGGGTGACGACGACAGGTTTGTCGTACTCGCATCCAGCGCCTTGCGGGATATCATGTGAGCCGTCTCTACCCAATTAACCCATTCCTCTTCCGAGGAGAATCGATGTCGCAGGAACTGTTGAAACCTCACGCTGTCCCTCTTCACCAATGCTCCTATCGCAGGTGTGCCTACTTTGGAGGGGCCATAAAGAACTGTCTTGGAAACGAGGCGACGAGCAATCTGTTGGAATGCATCGGAGGTTGGGGCCTCACGGTACAATGCACCGAGGCCGCCTACACACAGGAACTGTTGAGAATTGGGCACCATGTACGGGTCAACGGACTGTGGCATGGAAGACGATGCTGACGATGGCGTCGATGACGATGTGTCTTCCTCAACTCCACCTGTAGCGCTGCTGTCATTCGGCTGCTGCTGTTGCATGCCGTCTGTCAGCTGTACAAATTTTCGTAGGGCGTGATGGCTGTGCATGCGGCGCTCTACTGGTGGGAAGAATTGCTCTAGGCCTTTGGCAAACTCAACGCAGTGATCTCGAAGGGAATACCCAGCAGGCAACAAGTCGCAGTATTGGGCAACGAAGCTAGCATCCATCTGCACCACTGTGCTTGCCACTGATGATGATGGTGCCACCGCCGCTTTGGGGTTCAGAGGAGAAAAGGGGACGAAAGCAGCGCTTCTGGCAGTAAGCACTCCTCCCATCTTCAGAAACTCCGCGTCCACAGCAATCGTAAGTAGGGGCTGCGCCTTCGAAAGCATTCTTCAATGTGGGGCAAACTTTTTGAAACAATTTACGAATCAATACTCCTCTAATAGATCTATGCGCACTTAACAACAAAGGAAACATCTCACCAAAGTGTATCGACTGTCGTAATTTAACATAACGAATGATAGTCACACACGAACGTCAGCATCGCAAAGAAAAGGAACATTGGAGTGGTGAGGTTTTTTGTGGATGCAACTTGGTTGCGTTGTGTCATCCGTTCATGATGATAACTCTGATCATAACAGTTAGAAAGCATCTACAGTTCCACAACTTCATCTTCCGGGGGTACCTCAGTCAACCACCCCCGTAGAATATCACGCATCATGCTCAAGGATCCCCCGCACTGCTGGTCGTCATCTACAATGGCAAAGAATCGTCGCTCGTCAACATGTTGTCGTTGCACCTTGGATAAAAACACCATCACTTCGTCCAAGGCGGATTCCTCATGGATATGTGGGGAGAAGTACACCAAGATGGCGATGCTGATGCGGAATAAATATGCCTCATCGAGCAAATACAAATCCCAACATCGAGCCGCTGTTTCGTAAGGAAGGGCGCGGCTGAAGAGTGACATCCACCAGTCGATGACGTACATCTGGGGGTTGACGCCGATGACAGTAAAGTTGGTATGCAGCTCAGGGAGACAGCGCTGCAAGCAGCCATCGAAGGCAGAAATGTAAACGCCCATCCCTTGATGGTGAACGCTGTAGAAGAATCGGAAGTGGCCTTTGTTTAACAAATTGGCCAGGGCAACGAACGCTGCTTTGTCATCAGGGACGTGCAGGAGGAGCATGGCGGCTAAGTAGCTCATCCCCTGGACGTAACCGATATCAGGGCGATATTCCACGTACGCAAAGAGAGCTTTTCGGACCCGCGCAATGAGGATGTCGTCGCACATGGAGCTAATGAGCATATCAGAGGATGCCAGCCCAGCACCAGAAGACGGAGACGAGGACACACCTGTTGTATCCCCAACGGAGAAGGACGGGTTGGATGCCGTCGTTGTGAGAGGCGAGCATCCTTGTTGCGTTGCCCGCTCTTCCGAGTGCCGACCACCTCGGGGTGACTGAATGGGAGAGCCACGAGGAGAGCTGCTCGCTGAGCTTGTGGAGCGCGGCGATTGCGGGACCGCCGCGCTGCTACGGGAAATGATAGTGCGGGGGAGGTCAACCGCAATCTGCATCATGGACTCTAATTTCGATAACTTTGGTGAGAAGAACGTTGGATCCTCCTCACGCATTGCCCTGGCAGAGGACACCGCTGCGCCTCGAGAAGCATCATGGCTGTGCGCATCGGTGGACGATGGGGCGTGAACGATCGCACCTGCACGTTCACGCTCTCTTGACTTGGTCACGCACAATTCAAAGAGGCGGCCATCAATGTGTCGCTCATTTCCAATCACATGAAGCCAAACATCTCCACACAGCTCCCTAGGAATGCCATGCCTCGCCCACAGTTGGGCCGTCGCCTTGCTGAAGAGCTGATTCTCCACGTCAGGGAGGACCACTTCATGCCAATGCTTGAGGCACCGCTCGTTCTGTTCTCGACGCTCTCGTGTGTCTTTTGCCTCCGCCTCGATGAGAGCACGTTCGTGATCCATGAGTTGCCGAATCATCTCGATATGCCGCCTGGCCTCATCTTTCGATTTAGGCGGGATGCCTGGGGCGCAGATCCTCCCCGACATGGCACTGATGTCTTCAGCACTCATGGACGATAAGTTGATCATAGAATCGATGAGCGGGTGATGTGCTAGATGGTGCTCGTATTCTGTGTGTGCGAATGTTTGGTTGTCGTTCTGCTTTCTTTTGTGTGTCTTGTCTATGAAGTATCGAAATTGTTCCACTAAACCTTTCGTGTATCGATTAACACGATGAAGAGGGAAAAGAGAGAGGGTAGCAGGGCATGCTGAATCATCCTACATTTATTGCACTAATTATGTTGCCCATGGCAGACATGTGCTTCCACCCATGTACTCTACACACGTTCAACAACAACAACAACAAAAAGGAAACACCCCCATCCCCGGCCAGCAATCCAATGTATCGAAGAAGGGTGACTACTCCGACGGCTCTTGAATCACAACCAATAGATATGTGCCGTTAGACTTTACGAGGATTTCCTGAGATGTGCTTCTAATCCGAAGGCAGTCGACTGCACTACCGCTCAACGCGCAGACCTGTTGCGCTCCTCGGATGAGCTCAGAGGCCGCCTCAGCCAATGCAATCGCGCGGCTCCGATCGACATCTTGAAAACTATCGCGAATCGGAATGCCATCCGTGTTGCAGACCACAACACCCTGAACACCAGGGGAAAACGTAATGTTTTCCAAAATACTCTCTATCTTGGATGACGCGTCACTCATTGATGATTTTCCAAAACTAACTACTTCTGTGTGTATGTGATCTAGATGTGGTGTCGTCGAGGCAAACGGAAATTGCAGCGCCCATGAAGGGCTCAAAAACGAAAGGAGAAATCAAAGAGCGCAATGATTCACCAAGATGGTTTACGATGGAGGACGGAATGGAGTAGAGGGAGATGAGGGAATGTGAAGGCCCAAAATGAGGTCTACACAAAAAGAATTGCGAAACAAAAAAAAATATGCACATGTCCGGTGTTTGAAAACATGTTTTCCAAAATACTCTCTATCTTGGATGACGCGTCACTCATTTTCGAGCAATCGGACTACTTATGTGATCTAGAGTGTGGTGTCATCGAGGCAAACGGGAATTTTGCAGCGCACATGAAGGGCTCAATCACGAAAGGAGAATCAAAGAGAGCAATGGTTTACGATAGAGGACGGAATGAAGAAGAGGGAATGAGGTGAGGAGATGTGAAGGCATCAAAATGAGGTCAGCACAAAAAGGATTGCCGAACAAAAAAAATACCTAAGGTAATCTGCTTGACAGAGACTGTTCTGTTTTTCTTTTATTTTTTTTTCTCCTTCTACAGCATCTGTTCGTTTTTGTCGTCAAAAGGAAAACCTACAAGCGCCAGAATAGGCACTAGGTGAAAAGAGTTCTATTTTTCTTGTCGGGTGCTCACAACGGATCGCCGGCAAATCATTGTCACCATCGCCATGAGAGCCATATCAATTTCCTTCAATAGCACCTCATCGCAATCAAAATCTGCATTTCGATTCCGTTGGCGTAACCACCAGGCCACAAACAAAGCGTGGACTGCCTTCAAGGCGGACAGTATGCTCGCGGAGAAGGACAAAGCAGATATGGCAGCGGAGGCAGAGCTTGCAGTATCATTGGCTGCATTGTTCGACGCAATACCCGCAACAAACATGCACAAAGCAATGCCCAACATCCCAAGGTTTGATAACGCCTGAAGAACATTCGCTAGTGGTGCTCGAGCAGGCTGCACTCTGGCCACAAGCGTAACCGTCACAGCGAAGACAATAAAAAGCAGCACCGGGACAACAATGTAGCATTGCTCCTCAGGCACAG
>CYKH01001963.1:0-10855 GCA_001460835.1 Bodo saltans | reverse complement strand
GCTAACTTATGTTGGCTATTTTTTTCCCTGGCAAGTGGGTAGGCTTTGTGTTTGAGATTCTTTGAGCAAAGCGAGGAAGTTGTGAAGTTGATTACATGTTTAGCAACCATTCCCAGAAGGTTACTCGTCCGCTGCCGTCTCTGCTTGGAAACGTCATTGTAGTGCGCTGATTAATTTCCGTGAAAAGCCCTGGCTTTCGCTGCGTGGCCTTCGACAATGCAATGAACCACTTTGGTCGTTGGCGATGAATCATTCTCTAGCCTCACAAGTTCAGAAAAAAAAAACGTGGAAAAAGAAGAAACGAGACACGGAGATCACTTGTGTATCGAATCAAAAAAAACAAACGAAAATTTTGAATTTGAAGGAGAAGAAATGATGCAAGCGCTTAAGGTTCCACTCACAGAGCTGACAACTCCAATTAGACGAATTCACACGCTTGCAACTTCTATTTTCTCTGCTTTGTTCTATCTTCTCTATGACAGCCAATATACACGACACGTGGTTCGTTGTTGCAAAGGCATATTTTACGCCGCAGTACATAGTACAGTGAACATCAGTTGTCTATGTACTGCGGCGTAAAATATGCCTTTGCAACAACGAACCACGTGTCGTAGCAGTAACGAGACTGCCGGGGCGTCACCCAATGCGCAAACGGCGTCAGGAGCGAGCACGATGAGGTCACGGGCACGGCATCTGCAACAACATCAAGAAGGTGCGACGAGCTTGCAGATTGCTGATGCTCACGAAGCACAAGCCCTGTCTCCTCCTGCAGCTCACGCGCAGCGCCAACGCGGGACGCTCGACAGCCCCAGTGCAGCTCGTCCTCCAACCGCAAGGAAACACGTGCGTGTTGGCCGCGTCACCATGAGCACGTCGAAGGAGCCTCACGTGCGTTGGAGTGGTTGGAGAGCACAATGATTGTGGCAGCGCGCCGCATGTTACTTTTGATTTGGTGCCCTAGTCTTACCTTGTTCATCAATCATTAGATAAGAATGTGTCTTTCGTCTAGTGTCTTAGAGAATGACTAAACGTGGAGCAGCTTCATATTGCCCAAACACACACGCACGAACCGGACAAGTCAAGGCGAATCTCAACGCGTTGTTCGCCGAGCAGTCTTACTCTACAAGATTCCCTCCCCAAGAAAAAAACGAAAATAAAAGTTACTGTTGCCCTCATCACGTTACGCAACGTGAGAAGCATGTTAATACCGTAGTCACACACAGCTACGCGTCGTTGTCGCTGTGTTGAATTGACGTGACAACAAGCAGCACACCACAGCAGAGAAACTACTGTTCGGTACTCAACGCAACGTAACCAAGAAAACGAGAAATAAAAAAGAGATGGGAATGAAACCGTAATTGCAACCAGCTAGCCAGTGTGTCGTAGTATCTTTTCGTAATTGTATTTTCCTTTGCATTTATGCAGCCTTCTTTGCAACGTCACTCCACACCGACAGGAAAAAAAAAAAAACGTTGCTGGTTGAAACTTTGAGGGCAAAACTTTGTGATAATGAGGGAAAAGGTGCCTTTTGAGAGACATCAGATCAAGAGATGCCAAAAGGGGGAATGACGCGATAGGGCGTCGCCGCCGGGGTTGCAATTGGCTTCATGACACCGACAAGTGTCGGCTGAGAAGCGGTGCAGCGTTTCGTAATGGTCGGCTTCCAGTGCCCCGACTCCTGTCGTGTACTTTCCGCATTCTTTAAGCTCGGGCGAGACGAAGGACGTCCTGCAGCGATCGGTGACACAGACGTCGACGCAATTCCAATGGCAGAGGTGGCAGCGATGACGCCAAGGCTACCACGCAGGTGGGTGCTGACGGTGTCAGAATAGTTTCGGTGGGAGGGGCTGTGCATGCGGCCTCGGTCCATGATCACATCGGTGCGCGCAACGGAGAGGGGGCGATCAGGCGTCGAGGGAGATGCAGCTTCATGGCGACGTGGTGACATACGCCGGCTGTACAAGTCTGACGCGTCCACATTGCCGAACCCTTGGCGCTGAGGTGATACCATGCGCCGGCTGTACCTCTCATGGCGCTCCTCTCCGTTCAGAATCGACATCGGTGACTCAGCGTAGGGCGACGAACTCCTTCGTCCTGACGAAGCTGTGATGGGGGTCGTCGAGGCCGACGCAAAGTACCCCGGGGCCCGCCGCGTCGGCGTTTGCGGCGTCGACACGATATTCCCAGCGACATACGGCCCCCCTAACGCAACATCAAGGGACGAATATTTATTGCTTGCCTCAATTACCTTCTTGTGCGACTCATTGCTCGCTCGGAAAGGGGATGGGGCATCGACAACTTTATTGCTCCAACGATCAGATCCCACCATTAAGACGAGAGGGCAGCTGCGTTGTGAGATAATATTAAGTGCGGTGTTTTATCTGTGTGTTTTCTCCTGTTGCTTAACTGTGGCTCACTGTTGTCAACAATTTCTGTTGAGAACAGAGCACAAAAATAAAGTGCTGCATCAACCCAACAATACAAACAATCAGCAGTGTCGGTGGCAATGAAACGCAAAACGAAGCTTCAGTTCACGTTTAGTCATGCGCGAAAATTGGAGATAAGTTTCACAAAAGTACTGTTCTCACCATCGGTGAGTGCTACGCAATTAATGGCAGTGGTTTGATCAACAAATGATCTCGCAATTGTTCAAATTCTTTGGACTGCAACCAATCAACCGATGGCGGCATGAAGTAGAGCACCAGTCTACCTTGATACGCCTCCTGGAGAATAGAAATGGCGGAGCGGTGAATGTCAGCCTGGCCTTTGCCGTTCTTCACGCGGAACCCCTTCTTGATGGCGTAGGCCTCGCACAGATCGTATGGCGACCACGGATCGGTCTCCGCACCACCGTCGAGGCGCTTCAATCCGTAGACCCTCTCCAAAGGAAGCCGAGACCCCAAGTAGGCAACCCCGCTCTGTGGATCGCGTGTTTGGGCAACCTGATGGGTTCCGATGACAGCCTGAAGTGGCCTGGGCAGCCCCAGCACCGGGAAGGCTAGCCCAGGGCAGTCGATGAGGACTAGTCCTTCTGAAGGAATTGGAATGTTTTGGAGGTGTTTGGTGTGACCAGCGGTGGCACTCACCGACACCACCTTGGTCCCCCTCACCGCATTTAACAAGCTCGACTTGCCAACGTTGGGATGGCCAACAAACCCAATGTGCGTGGTGGTTGTGGGCGCACCACCATCAGTGGTCCCTGCAGTAAGGGATGCAGCAGCATGAGTTTTGCATGTGTTGAGAAGCTCGTCCAGCATCGCAGCCACCTTTGCCAGCTCTTGAAAATTGCGTTGCCCTCGGTTGAGGTCTGTCTTGGCCTTGTCCATCCCCTTGAAGTTTTGTCCCGCGAAGGATTGCTCATCATCCTCACTTTCTTCCTCATCCTCCTCGTCGTCCTCGTCCGATGACTCTGCGCCGTGTCTTTTACTGTGAATGCTGAGGCTTGCGAGCTCTGCGGCGAGAGACACAACGGCCTTGGAGTCACTTGTCATGGGCGCGCTGTTGCCCTTACCTTTTTTTGATGTTTTGTGACCACTGCGTATCTCTTCATAATGCTTTTGATTCGTATGCTTTGCTTTACGGCGCTGGTCGGATGCTAAGGTCTCTGCGCCAACTGCAGTGTCAGTTTCCGGCATGGTGGTCATGGTCACAATAGGAATCGTTGCGCTAATGCCCATTGACTTAAAGTACGCTGCCAAGAAGTGCTTCCACTGCTCCACAACACTCTCAGGGACGAGATCGGCTTTGTTAAAGCAAATCACCGCCGCCTTCTTGTTAACGACCACCACGTCGTACACCAAGGAGAGAGGTGCGTGGACAATCGGGTAACGTACGTCTGCAACAATGCAAACGACATCACTCTGCTCCACTGTGCGCCAATACTGCCGCCAGACGTCAATGTTCTGTTCATAGGAGTTAGGCTTGAGCGATGAGAGTGTGGGAGAGGCGAGAGTCAGTGTGTCCACACGGCTCGTCCACTCACGAAACCATGTCAACTCCTCAACTTCAAACGGGTTGGATGGGTGGTCAGATGCTTGTTGTCGGCCACCACCACCACCTCGTCGGTGCCGACCGCCTCGGTTACTGGATGATGGTTGTGCGGGCGATACCGTGTCTTCGTCGTCCTCGTCACTATCGTCATCATCGCGATCGTCTTTGCCGATGGTGCTGGAGGTTGTGGCAGCGAGAGGGATAGGAATGTCAGCACGGTTGATGTGTGCGACACGAGTTGGCACCGCAATCGTGAGTGGAAAGTACTTTGCTGCCTCTTTATCTTCTGCTGCTGACCGGCGCAGCGTAAAATAACTGCCAAGTGGAACGCCTGGGCTTTCAAACGAGCGCTGCGTCAGCGGTGCAAAGGCCAGACGGCGACGCTGCTCGAGCTCAGCGTACGTTTCTTTGCGGAACTGAGATCGCACTCCCTCCTTGTCCTCCCCGTATGTCATGACCTGCTCACCTCCTGCACGAGTAAATTGTGTGTCGCCACGCTCGTCATCCGAGTCGACACCATCGCTTCGTTGACTTTTTGCTTGTCGCTTTGCTTTGAGTTGCTCTTTCTTCTGCTTGCCGCTGAACGCTTTTCCCGGCATGTTGTGTGTTGATCAAATACTTTCTTTTCAAAAAACGGCAAAGAGAGCTTGCAATTCGAGAAGACACAAAATCATTACCAACTGCCCAACATGAAATGCAGTAGAAGAAATTGTTACGCTGCGCATGGAGTTAGCGCAACCACAGCCAACGATAGCCAAGGCTCTTTCTTCTCCGTTGCTCGAACACACTCTTCGCCCTCACCATCTGCAAAAGGTGTCAGCTGCGTGCCATCACGACCACGAAGAAGGCCAGATCGGCTCGTACCAAGTCCTTCATTCTCCTCCCACCGGTCGCGTAAAGGTGCCTCTGAAATGGGCCTTCCGCCACCGCCCACCGCAACCACAACGTTGCTGAGCGACGCATCGCCGGAATCCACGACAGATACCACAGATGCGCCCTGTGGAGAAACACCATCGGCCACCGCATTGAGCGGTGTCACAGCAGCAGCAGCGTCATGGAAGCCAGCCGCCGCATGCGTCGCCTCATAGCACACAAGGCCGCCACTCTTGGTGGCAGCAATAATGACCTCACGGCCTTGGGATGACGCCGCCACGTCAAAGAAAGCACCGCATATTTCAGGCGCGTCGTCCACTACAATGGTGCGAACTGGTGCGCTGGAACGTCGAATGTCCCACACAAACACCGGCTGCGGAGTCCGAGTGCTCTGGGAGACACGAGGGGCCGTGTACACACGCCACGGGTTGTGCTTGGAGATGCGAATGCATGCAGTTCCGTTGTACCCACTCATCGGTTTATTCTGATCGTTCACCGTGCTCTGGGAGACACGAGGGGCCGTGTACACACGCCACGGGTTGTGCTTTGAGATGCGAATGCATGCAGTTCCGTTGTACCCACTCATCGGTTTATTCTGATCGTTCACCGGTTGCAGCAGCGTGGCCGTCTTGCGGTGGCGGGTGTCTAATATCTCCACAAGATGCCCAGACCCACCACCCGTGTAACCGATGCCAATTAAGTTGGGGTTCGTAGCGTGGGTCACCTCCGTCAGGTGGGATACAATGGTCGTCTTGTCCTTGATGAATCGCGATTTGTAGAACCACGACGGCGTGCGTCCCTCCACCGCCGCGTCGTATGCACGCACGTGCGCCACCGTATCTTCCATGCTGCCGTATCCTGCATAGAACGTCGAGGAGGAAGACCCCGCTGCTGAGGAGGACGAGCCAGCAGAAGGCCACAACAGCGAGTAGGGGCTAATGTGCTCATCCATGGCGTTGTACGCACGATAGGTTGCACGAGCGCAACCCTCCGTGGGGTCCCACAGCGTCACAGGGGCAGACTTGGAGGTCATCAGGAAACAAGGCTGTACTTCATCGTCCTCCATAAACGGGCACCATGCGAAGTCTCTCGGTGGAAACGGCGTCGCGGGGCCCTCTTCATTTGTGCGCTCATCTTTTGCAGGAGTTGACGAGAACGTTGCGTTGCTCGCGGGTGTCCATTGGCGCGTCAACACGGCACGAGAGGGCGTAGTGATCACGCCGACGTCTACAACTGGGCTACTTGACTGGGTGCCAGACGCACGCTGGCGGCAAACAATTTTACGAGGAACCGCGTCAACGGCTTCGTGGTGTTGCGACACGACACGTACTGCTGGCATGGATTCCGTTATCGTAATGTGGTCTCCTTGAAACTGAAGAAACAGTAGGCGAAACAAACCATCACCACCAGTCCCACAGCAATGAGCAATCTCAATCAAGCCTCAAAGGCCAGTACAAAAACCAGGCACAAAAATTGTAGTTCACCCCTCCCCTGCTGCTGAAACGGCACATACCTCTCAAAACAGTTTACAACGCGCTTCAACATATGAATGGGTTAGTTAATCTGTAGGTGGTATCAATGTAAAGAAAGAAGAAATCAACGAAAAGAGGGGAACATTGAGCGGATAGTACGGTTACTGCACACAGACTTATCAAAACGTCACGCCTTTCACGTTTACGCTTTCTTTGTCTTTGAGCGCAACGTTGATTTGACCTCAGCCTGCCTACGGTTAGGTCAAAGGCCCTTTTTCATTTCATTTCATTGGATTACACAACGCGGCGTTCTTGGTCTACAGCGGTCTCCTTCGGTGGCTTCGGGGGTCGGTTGAGCCACGTGTAGACCACGCCGCCTGATAAGGCAATCCCAATTCCTGCCCACCCCAGACCGGTGGGGTTGTGTCCAAAGATGAAGATCCCCATCACCGCCAGTGGGATTTTGTTCAACGCCCCTGTCACGCTGTAAGTGGTCGGTGATGTCATTTTCATGCACCAGAAGGAGGCGAACGTCATGACCGAGCCGACTAAGATCATGAGCAACAAACACATCTTCGCTGAATATGGCGACTCGTAGATATCTCCCAAGAGGTCAGGGAACGTTGCAATCGATGACGGTGCGAGGAACGGAAGACTAAGGAGGTTGTTGTAGAAGACTGGGCCATACCTGCCAATCTCCTTGCTGACATCGCCGAGGAGGCGCTTCATGTACAACACGTAGGATACGGTGAAGAAGATGTTGGTGAAGGTCCAGAACAACCCCCACGACGTCACCCAACGGTCGCCAACAGAGCCCATGTAACTTCCCAGGGCAACAGACATGATCTTTAAACTCTTCATGGACGTCCATAGCATGCCGACGAAGAGGACAGTCAAGGGCAGCCACTTCATTGCGACTTTACGGTCGAAATCAGGATAATGCACGAGGCCAAGCTTTTTCAAGACAGCGACGAGGAGAAGAGCGCACCCGTTCTGGAGCACGAGCAGTCCCATAGGGTAGTTCAGATGGTACGTGTCAATCACAAGCTTGTTCAACAGAATCATGCTGATGCTGCAGCCGCTGTAGATGATCAACGACAATCCGACCTCTAAATCTTCCGCCACGTTGTGGTGGCTCAATTTATTGCCATGAGCTGCCATCGAAGCTGCTGTGCTGCTGATTTCTTTCCAGCAACAGTTGAGAGCGCAAAAAGAAGAAACAACAAAATAAACAGGGAGGCTAGGAGGGGGCCAATTGAAAAAAGAAAAGGTTACGCGACAAGTAATGTCTACAGCGGCGACAAAGAAAAATGCAGGAAGAAATAATCGAGCGAAAGTAGTAGTATGGGTTCTATCAAGGGACGATCACGTTAGACGCGACGAAGCCAGACACATCACTCAAGCAACGGACGTGTTGGTCGCCTCATCGAGTACATCCTGCAGCGCGGATAATAGGATCACGTCATGCCTAGGGAGTTGACCAGGGGCCGCATCAGAGAGTTGTACTTCTGCAGCCGTCATGATCGCTAGCAACACTCGAAGGGTCTTGGTGAGGGCAGCATTCTCCACTCGGAGGGCATTTGCTGTGAGATCTAGCGTGTCTTGCTCGTGTTCATGCACCAAGTGCGCCGCCTCCGCATTGTGAACACGATCAGAGAGTTGTTGAAGGAAAGCACTGCGGGGGGCTGATGACGAGGATGCTTGCATCTGTGCTTGCAGGCGAGTACGAAGCGCAGCGATTCGATTGTGAATACGAGAGCTTTGTGATTCCTGTTCAGCGTCTTTCGGATGAAACGAAGTCGCTTCGCTACGAAATCGATCTAATACGTCACGTAGCGTCGATGAAATTTCTTGCGGCAGTTCCTTCAGGGACAGTTGAGAGGATCGTTGGACAAGTGGGGGTGATCCGTAAACGGTTGCAGCTGTGGGTTGTGCGTGTGTATCTGCTGCTACATGCTGGGGACTGCCAGATAAGTTTGCGGGAAGGGGGTCCACTCGCAATGCTGAGGGCTGCTGCTGCTGCTGGGACGACGGGGAGCGTTGGTGGGACACTGCTGGGACACTTGTTGGCCGCTGAGTGGCCATAAGTTGGGGCGGAGGAGATCGAGTCTGGGGGAACGATGTTGTAGTGGCGTCATCGGTGTCATCATCATTACTATCGACCACTGCAGTAGCTTTGTCGCCTCGTTGTAGCATGGCTTCGTAGGCATCGTCATCGTCGTCGTAGTGGTGCGCTGGTCGCGTTGTCTTCACTCGCACGGTCTCGTGGGAAAGTTCAGCAGTGTCGGCTGCTGAGGACTGGTGGTATGTGGACGCGGAGTCGTTGCTGTGGTGCACTGCTGCGCGTCGTGTCGTCGTACCTTCCTCGACTGACTTCGGCGACGCGGAAAGCGATGTGTGGCGATGATGCTCGAGGGACGACGCTCTTGCTGCGGGGTGTGTCAAAAAGTGACGCCAAAAATTCCGCTCTAGGGCTAACGTTGGGTTGCGCTCTTGCATCATAGACTTTGCTGCCGAGCCCCCGTTCCTAGTGGATGAGACTACCTGAGATCGTAAGAGAACATCATGGACCGCCTCCTCACACAACATCACCATGGTAGCGTTGTTTCTGTGCAGCAATGCCCCGCCCCCACGTTCTTCATACCGAGATGCGTGGCGATGAAATTCTCGCATTGCAATCGCCCGATCCGCAGTAGAGGCGCTGCTCTTCAGAAATGTGTACAGGGTGAGGGTGCTCGTATGGGGATCCGTGCACGACGTCATTGCTTGATCAGACACGTGCCGCAGTCTTACGATGGCCATCGTGAAATGTGTCGAAGCACCCGTCCCCCCAGCTACTCTTCTCTTGTGTGATTCTGCGAGCGAAATAAAAAATGAAGAAGAAGAAGAAGATTTCTCCTCTCGAGCGGGGCAGGAGAAGAAGATTTGCCAAGTTTTTTTTTTGATAGTCGAAACAAAACGTCATTTACTCGTTGATTGTAATGTGGAGTGTGTGGAAGTGCAAGGTGCACATGTCACACGATCAAAGTAGTGTGTAGCTTCTGTAGTAATGCACAAAATGAAAAAAAAGATGGAGGTGTTCCTTTTATCTGCGCCACCCTTGTGGCGACGAAGAGCGTCGATAACTATTCGATGGCTGCCTCTGTCTCGACGGCGTTGTTGAGGAAGCGCCAAGTGCAGTTGACTTGCTCTGGCTTCGGGGGCGTACATGCACAACGTCATGACGATCGCCCCAGTTGAACTCTCCTAGAAGCAATCTCTTGTGCGTCTCTTCGGTGACCTGGCCCAGCATCCATTCCTGCTCCTTCAGTGCCTCTTGATCTCTCTCACCGGGTGTGAGGAGGTGCTCAATGACAAGTGTGCACTGGGACGACGTTTTTAAATGACGGGGGCAGGAGTACTGAATGTGATGAAGGACTGACTGAAGTGTGTGCCCTGTGCCACAGCCCCGACACCAACACAGCTTGTCGGTAAAAATGGAAGCAGATGCAGAGTTGAATGCTCTTCGCTCTTCATCACTGTGCAGCGCTGCTCCTTCATCCAGGTCAAGACGTTCGATTACGCCTTTCATGGGGTGCGTAGGATAGGCTAGCACAGAACACAAAAAAAAAAAAATAGAGTCTGTGGACATGCCGCACAGGTGGCAAAATAATTGCTCCGTGATGCTAGACGCATCATTGGCGCTGATGCTTTCCAAGCGACTGGTGGATGGGCGTGCGGCTGGGCTGCGTGACATACCAATGGGGCTCCCGGCTTGAGATATCGTCATGGAGGGCGACGATCCCACGTACGATGTTTCTGTTTGATCAGGGATCACAAACGTGACTTCCACAAACGGCGCATCCACTGCAGTTGTTTGGTGGAACGCAGCACGCTGAGACGAAGGATCCTCTGCACGACGTGTTGCTTGTGTTGGGACCACTGCAAGGGGTTGTTGACAACCTCCAGGGATCGGTTCCACCGTGGCGGCTGCGACATCGTACGGACTATTGGCGCTTAGAGGCGACGTCACCGCCTCCTCTTCACCTCTAACCACTCCTACCGCTTCTCTATCATCACGTGGGGGAGGAAGGTGATCAAACTTGCACAGCACTGGAGGCTCCTCGATTTGTTTGAGCTGTTGGGGAGGTTCCTCCTGTTCTGTAGCGGCGCTCTCCATCTCCGTTGACATCACCACTTGCGTTGGAGGGCCATTGTTGATGTTGCGTTGCTCTGCTTGATTCAATATGTCATCAGTAGCAGTGGGGGTGCTAGGGTGCACTTCAATAATGGGTAGTGGTGCAGGAGGGGCAGTGTGAGGAGGACTACTCCAAACATGAGTCGTCCCTGCAGCGTCGTTGCTGGCCAGCACGGGCTGGGCTGTGGTCGGAGAGTTGATTCGTCGCGTGGGAGATGATTGTTTCGAGGAGTTGATGCGGAACGTACTGGGGAGGCTGCACAACAACAAAAAAAAAATTTTTTTTTTTCCGTGGCGGCTGCGACATCGTACGGACTATTGGCGCTTAGCGGCGACGTCACCG
>CYKH01001960.1:5155-59404 GCA_001460835.1 Bodo saltans | reverse complement strand
GATGGGCTGGGTGACCTTCTCAGCGGACATATTGAACGGTTGCTTAAGCTCTGAAAGAAGGAAAAAAGTATCATCAAAACTCCGGCATGATAACATATTTTTTTTCAAAAAAACAGAATGGGTATAGATATCGTTCAGAAAGTCAATGTGTCGCACATGAGACAAAACACATGGGGGTGACATGGCTTTGCCACGGTGTTCGGTTACGCGCGGTACACATGGGGGTGTTTTATTCTCAAACCCCCCTCCAACCCCCAGCTCAACGCCACTGGACATCCGGTGGTTACAAGTCAGAGTCCCTTCTGAACTCATGAAGCCTTAGCAGGTGGTTCTTGGTGAAGTCTATCATTGCCTCCCTGTCACTCACGTCTCCTTGGAATACGTCACGTTCAGACAAGTGTGACCCGTAAATGATGACCATGGGGAAGTGCCGCACACCATCCTCAGCAAGGTGTTGAGCTCCCAACTCGTCTGCAACGCATTCTGCTATCACAACCTCGGAGAACAACTTCATGCGCGAGAAATACGCGGCAACATCCTTGTAGGCACGAAGGAGAGAGGTGCACTTCGAGTCACACCAGGAGGCGGTGTACGCGACAAGAACTAAGCGACGACGATCCGCTGCAAACAGTGACGCCGGGGGGTGCACGACAGCATTGTATTCTTCAATAGTGCCGAGTCGCGTTGTGAAGGGGATGACGGGCTTTGTTTGGACACGAACAGCCATTGCAGAGCCAGCCATCATCAGCATTCCAATAAGTAGCACAAGCCGTGCTACGGAAATGTCAATGCAGGCTTTGTGTATGTGCATACCTGCGGAACTTAAGAAGAGAGAAAGATAACAAGGAAATGGGCGACTCGCGACACATGTTAAAAAAGTCATCATTCACAAACCACGCGGCAGAAAACAAACAAGCTACCTTCATGACCCTTCGCCACTTTTGGCACTACACAACGTTCTGGTAAGGAGGGGGGATGCCGTCGCCGTCAGCTTCATTGCTAGGCGTCGTTGCGTCCGCAGCATCTGCTTGCTGCTCGTACGCCGCTTGCTGTGCTGCTTCCATGCTCTCAAGAGATACGCAGCACGCTGCCATGCAACTCCCAAGCACCAACGCAGACATTCCAATAAACACAAAGACGGCGCACACAGCGGCACTAGGGTTGTATGAGCCGTCCAGATTCAACATAGCATTTGCCTTAGATGCGATCATGCAGATGGTGTAGAGCGGCGGCAATGCAACGAGCGATGCGGTGATCATAGAGACCAACTTCTTGGAAATGGGTTCTCTGTGCCCAACGGTCCAGATCATGTACCACATGTGAAGCACCGCAACGATGAAGCGTAGAATCAGCGGAGTGGCGATGCGGTAGAAGTCTAGAGCAGCGTACTCGGGCTTCGTGGCGCGCAAGTACAATGCGATCATAAACGCAAGGTTCGTCGCTATCCGCCACACTTCCCAAGCAATCGCAGTGAGGTACAGGGGGTGGCACGGGCCGCTTAAGCCGTCAGAGTCCGTGCTAGGGAACATCTGGTGGAACTCTTGGAATCTGGAGAATCGGTGCGCAACAATGGACCGCACTATCTCAACGCAGTAAAACACAAAGAAGGGCACAGCAGCCTGCGACCAGGAGAGGCGATCGTCCAGTGCGGCAACAAACACTGCATTGCAGACAAGAATCAGTGCAAGCATTCCACCGACGCTGACAAGATCCAGGTTCTTATTGGTGACCCCCTGAACAGTGATGGGGACGGCAATGACAACAAGTGCGATGCAGATCAGCCACACTGGTGTCCATACCGCGCCCCACTCCCACGTTGGGTGGTGATCGATACGTGCCACCACCAACGCTGCCCAAATCAAGTACAGCATCGAGAACACCAGGGTGAGCAGCATGACCGCTCTGATCACCATCACGTTTAAGTACTCAGCGGGGACGCCCATGCTGCTGAGTTGCTGCAGTCCTTCCTTACCGAACATGTCGTACTTCTGTCGCATTTCAG
Source organism: Bodo saltans (assembly GCA_001460835.1). Lineage (NCBI taxonomy): Eukaryota > Euglenozoa > Kinetoplastea > Eubodonida > Bodonidae > Bodo > Bodo saltans. The sequence goes on along the minus strand of CYKH01001960.1, from coordinate 57,402 downwards.
GGTCGCTGAGGATAGCATTGGCCTCCTGAATCTTCTTAAACTCTTCTGTTGTAGCGCCCCCAGTCTTATCGGGATGGAGTTGCAATGCTAACTTGTAGTACGCTTTCTTAATGTCGCTTGGGGTGGCCTCTTTCTCCACATGAAGCGCCTCATAGAGAGAGCCACTGCACCGGCGCATTGGAGTTCCTTCTCTTTTGACTCTGTTAGTACCTTCGAAGCAATCATGTGTGATCAGCAACAAAAGAAATCATGATCATGATATTCACTGCGGGCAACGTTTCATAAATTTAGTTCCTAATCAAAACTGTTTCATGGTTTTCAATACCATCATACAATACAATTCAGCGTGTGTACAAGACACACGACGACGTCGAACGAGAAGTACAACAACAAAAACAGCAGGCTGCCACTCATCAGCCCCTCAGCAATCGATACAACTCAGTGACTCTTAGTTTACTCGTCCCGCCAAGGCCACTAGGCAATCGGGCGCTGGGCAGGTACCACGAGGTGGTCTGCTTTAAGAGCCGCTCAAGGAGACGAAGAACGACGGTGTGCTCCACGCTACCCCGTTGTAATGAGTCCCAGTCATCGCGTTGCGCATCCATTTGAGATAACATCTTCGATGCGGCAACGTCAGTGATGCCAATCACTTCCGTAAACTCGCGGGGGGATGAGAATAGTGTGATGCGATTGTTGTGAAGGCCCGATAATGAGGCGATGGTAGTGACGACAAACTTGCAGGAATGGAGCAACAGAAACCGATCATCAAGGGATAGGGAACACTCGCTCATCATCTCAACATCATCATTGGGAAGCTCAGTTGCAGCCAGGGGCGGTGGAGGTGCATACAGCGATTGGCTTGCCGCGATATGAGATCGCTCAGTCCAGCTTGCATTTGCTGCTAGATTCGGCGCGGCAGATGGTGCCGCCAACGCCAAGGTCCCAACAACGCCCTTGACAGGAGACGTGGGGTTCAGAGCATCCTCTGCTCCAGCGATGGCGACCACCAGCGGTTGAGTTGACACAAAGGTCGGCGTGGGTCGTCCTATGTGGTGCGTTGTGCGAGGGGAATAGGGGTTGTACTCATTCAAGTTCACGTGGGACGCTGCCAAGGCGCCGTGCCCACTTGCAATTGTTGTGGATGGCCCCGCTGCTGTTTGATAGAGCGCCACGTGAGCCGCGTTGATGGGGTTGTTGAATAGCCGGTGGTGCTGCTTCAGTGATTCTGCAGACGACACAGTCCCACTGAGCATGTGATCGTACAGACGATCGTTGAGTCGCTTCAAGCGCTGGGTAGCGAGCCCAGGTTCCTTCAGCGCCACCTTGGCGTATTGCAGCGCATTGTTCTCCCGTCCCACAACGATGCCGTGATGTAGGGGCGTTTTGATAGAAGCAACTGCCAGCTCCCGCTCCGCCGCCACCTCCATCCTACGATAGAATTCTTGCGCTCTTGCCTCTGTAGATTGTTGGGCGGTGAGGGGGGTGCCGGTGCGCTGGCTTGCGCTGGGAGAGTTTGTGCGATACTTGCCGGTCGGTGTGGTGGATCGAAGGAGCTGAGCACCAGTCCCCTCAGCCCCCCGCAATGGATTGCTTGGTGCAGGGCCGCCGTATGGCTGCGATAAGCTCGACGCCTTCCACGATCGATTCAGGTGCGACGAGTCAAGCTTGCGTTCATCGAGTTTTTTCGCAGCAGCAGCAGCGGGAGTGAACGATGAGGGAGTACCGAGCATTAACAAATGAGCTGGAACTCTCGTCATGGAGGCGTTCGGTGAGAAGGCAACTCCTCCTGCTTGTAGGTCCGCAGATGACGACACAGTTGAGCTGCTAGCTCCTGTGGATCCGTGATGCCCCGCATGATGTGCCAATGCAGCAACGAATCGATTACCAAGCGACGAAGCATTTCCACTGTCCCTTCTTTCACGCAGGACAGCAGCAGTGCTGGTGATGGTAGTTCGCCTCTGGTGATAATCAACATTTGGGGCGCCGAGCACGTCGGCCGTGCCAATGTAGTCAACAAGAGTGAGCTCCCGCTCGTTTCCAAAGTCCTGCATGGCGGTTTCCTGGCGTTTCCTATATGGGGTTGAGATGAGGGGAGGGAAAAGAATAATCATCACAACTGTCTCGTTCATACACACACACAGATTGAAGTAAAAAATGTGTGTGTGTGTGTGTGTGTGTACTGCGTGTGTCTAACTGTATGTAGTGATTTCGTGAGAAGTGTACAAACGTCACGATAATTCGTGTAATAAAACGATCAAAGTCTAAACGTGATAGATTTCCTCCTCGGTTGCCCTCGACGTGCTTCTGGCGAAGTATTGAATGGAGCTTGACCGCGATGAAAGATGCTCTGCACTCCCGCCGTTCGTTGTGGACGACGAAGTGGACGATGTGCGCTGTGCACTGCTGATAATGTATGACAAGACGTCTTGGGACACAAACGTCGAGGACGCTGGCACTTGTTTGGCCGTGGGGAAGGACCAGGGCTGTGGGGGGTCACGATGTGCATGATTCAAAGGCACATGCTGGGACTTGGTTTGCGGCTGACTAATGGGTTGAAACAGTATCGCATGGGCCACTGCAACCGAAGCATTCGTTGATGATGATCGCTCCTTGTTGCACGATGGCGCTGCAGCTGTTGCAGAAGTCGCAGAGGAGTTCGTCGATGGCGTGACGTACGACATCAAACATACAGCATGATCGGAGTGATGTTGTTGGGCAGGTTGGATCGCGAGGGGTTTGGTCTGAGGTTCTTGATGCTTCACAAACGCAATGGTTGCAGGGGGAGCTCTGATGTCATTCGTGCCCTTCGAAGACGGAGCACTGTTGCATGCAGGTGCGTGGATTGTTGACGCCGCAGGTGTTGCAGGTGGACACACCACTTCTGGCATGCTCCAATGCATAGGCGTTGCTGGAACTGGGGCAGCACCAACTCTTGGCAACGGCTCCAATGACGTTGCATTGAGCGGCAGCAAAGAGGCGTGGTCTCCTCCCGTCCTATTCCGCCGCCGGTCTCGTCGCTGTGGAGTTGTTGGGCGCTGCTGTTCCAATTCCGCTATCTTCGATTCTAAAGTCATGATCCTGCGCAGTGCAGTGGCATTGGTCCCGCGTGGTAATAAAGCCTTGTGATGATGTGGTGACGTGCGCGGTGGAGATATCATGATGAGGTCTGAGGGAGGTGCAGCAGAGGACGTGGCAAAGCGATCAGGGGAGCACACGGTAGCAGCCTGTTGGCACTCAGTCGAATCGGTGTGACGAGACGACGCACCATTCTCTTGTTGCGCATGTGGTTGTGCAACAGGAATCCCTGGCAGTGGACGCGTACTTGGTGAAACAGGACGAGCAGGCGGGCCTTCGTACGGCCTCCGGGTAGACACTCGGGCTTTGATATGAGCGTACGAAGGACTTGTTGCAGCACTAGTCGGAGAAGTATGGCGCCCTGTCTTAGTGGGCGTGGCGCGGCGTTGAGTGGGCACGACGTCGCTTGCTGGATCAGCAAATGTGTCCACCTTGGTCTTCCCATGAAGCCCCCCATGTGGAGCAGCAGTAGGTGCCGCCTGCACCTTGATGCTGGGCGTCTCAATATCATTGTGCCGGCGTCGGTTGAGTGCACGCACAGCCTGCCTACGCGCAATCTCGCCCTCCACCAACCAACGACGCAGCAGTGCAGTCCATCGGTCCACCAAGACAACCGTTGCACGAACTAGATCGGCCTCAATACGAGCGCCGCAATCCCGCACGACGCTCATCGTTCGGTAGATCTTCTTGATCAGCTCCTCCACAGAAATATTGGAAAGCAGTGTGTCATCTTCTGAAGTCAGCCAGAACGCAGTCAGCGCCTTCCAAAACGTCGTCCATTGCAGGTGAAGTGAGGGAGCCCCGTGGTGCTGCTTGACGGAGGGGGGGTAGCCCTTATGTGCCTTGAGCACAGCAGTCAGTACACACAAGGCCTCAGCAGCAGCCGTCCTTTGGTATGAGGAGGCAGACGACATGTCGGCTTCCTGCAGAAACGCTTCCACCTGCAGCATGCAAGTGTTCATATCACAACATTCCGCAAGGGCCAGCCCAATGCGCTCCTCGGCATTGTTGGGGTCCACCATCCGTGCCCCCTCCTCACGACCATCGTCAGAATCAAAAGATGCGCCTAGCGTCGTCACAGTCGTCAGCAGCCACTGGTGCAGGCAGCATGTCACGTTGTGCAGGAACACTACCGATGAGTGGGTCGATTGGCGGAACTCCGCCACAAGGCTGTCGGACTTCAGCAATTGTGCATGCGACGAGGATGAGACAAGCTTCGTAAGTTTGTCCACATCGCCGAGGAACTTCGCCTTCCACACGTCAGCGGCAACGGCGGCACGAGACGACAATTGTTCGAGTTCCAGCAAAGCGAACTCAGCAGCGTCAAAAATGGGCGCAACGTGTGAATGGTTCAACATTGGTGGCGGTTGTGGTACTGCTGGAGGGGCAGCCAACGGTGGTGTTGATGTAATGGGTGCCTCAGGTTGCCGAAATTTCGTTGAGGTGTTCACGGGAGCGTGGACCACAGGAGCAGCAGGATACGCCTCATCTGCCTCTGGAAGCTCACTGCACGTCGATGCGTCGGACGCTGCATCGACGTCGGACTCGCTGTGGACGAAGCGTTCTTGTTGTTGCGTCGAAGAGGCACCAACACGCAGCGCTACCTCAGACAGCAGCGTGATGGGATTGTTGCCGTTGTGCCTTGGCGTGGAGCTGAACAGAACTGGTACGGGAATAGGCGAGCGAGCAACTCGAGGAGAATGTACGAGGCATTGCGCTTGTGGAGAATTCGATCTCGACGACACAAGTGAAGATTGGCAATGCAGGGAAAGTACCGAAACATGATGTTGCTTCGCTGGTGGCGCTTGCCTTACTTCCACAATGTGCTCTTCTGCAGCCACAGACGAAGGAGTAACTGATGTAAACTGCTTCACCGTTTCATCAACGTGAGTTACCGTCTCTCGCCGAGGAGACTCGGGGCGGACTGTCGACGGCAATGATGGCTGACTTACTTTGCTTGGGGCAACCGTCGCGTGAAGGGAATCCACGGACACCATAGGAAGAACGGGTGCGACGGTAAAAGGGTTGGCGACTTCAGGAAGAGTCGTGCGCTGCAGCAAGATCTCTGGGGGGTCCCAACCATCACTTTCAATGCGGCTGCAGAGATCTTCTACAATTCGCATGGAAGTGCCACTAACGTCAGTCCACGGCCCACGCAGGTCCACCACCTCCAGCAACCCACACACCAGCCCTGGCCGTTCCTCCAGCGCCGCTCGAGGCACCACCTCGTGGCGTTGGAATAATGTTCTCAGCACTCTGCTCATGCCTTGGGTAGTGAACCGTGCACCCTGCAGACGTAGCGACCGTACCTGAGGACCGCATGTGGCATTCGCAAAGGTGTGGACTATTCGCTCACTCAGAGTGTCCATTGTAGGAAACTCTGGCCGAGGTGACCCGCTGGTGTGATTCCCACCATGGGAAGGAGTTGCTGCCTGTTTGAGCTGCTGCCTGAGGCGCTCTGCGTATCGCGCAATGTTGGGCGTTGCGTCAATGCTGCGCTCACAGCGGTCGACAAGCTCCTGAGATATCCATAGACCGTCTGAGTCCCCAATGTCGTTGTACGACACATCGATGGAATCCACTCGAAAGTGTATCGGCTTCTTTCGTAGAAGTTCCTGCGCGTAGACTTGGCCGTTCAACACCAACGCCGAGGCTAGCGTTGTGATGAACGACGAGATGCAACTTCGGCGGCTACTTGCGGTGTGATGATGCCCGGTGCCGTTGGTGTGCGTGGTGGGAAACATCCAGTGCTCAGTGGTGGTCGTGTCAGCGTGAATGAACGCTGAAAGTGCCACACTGCGATCGACGACAACCCTCACGCTCATCCCAAATGAAGCCTCGTCGTGTTGTTCATACCGCTCCAAGAATTCCTCGTTGCTTGTCAGCATCCGCAAAAAAGGAGGCACGTGCTCGCTTGAAGCTGAGAACATGTCACGAAGTCCTGATGACGATACTGAACAAGAACAACAGTTGTTCCTTGGCGACACGTCACCCTTCCGCACTGTGAGTACGAGGATGGCATCGCCTGGTTCATTGGGCTCGTTGACGAGCGATGCCTCTAGAGATGCATTGGAACCCATTTGTGACTGCCACAAAATCAAAAGGGAAAAAGAAAGCAAAGGGGGTAGTTTTTTGAGCAATGCGAGAACCGAATACAAACAGCGTCAAAAAAGCGTGTTTGAGTGTGTGAGAAAAGGGTGAGAAACACAACCACACGCCTATTCGGCATCCCTCTCAATTCCATCTCTGTACAAATACAACTCAAGGAACATTTCCAACTAAGTCAGCGAAAGGTGTGTCCTTGCGTTACTAAACATACGTGTGCATGTACATATTGCTGTTTTTCTTCACCCCGAAAACATCCTCTTCCCACTCTACAGCGAGCCAAGGGCGTACTTGTCATCCGTAAAACCGGTGTGACGTGAGTGCACCGAGGAAGCAGTAGGGTTGTGTGCAGACTTGCCATGAACCACCATCGTCTTCCCCGACACGGGATTGCCGCTCCAGAGCGTCACTGGCGCTTCGTATAAATAGTCTTGGCGGACCTCGTTGATGACACGTCTGTCGACGCGGCCATTGGTGGAGCCAATTTTAGCGGCAGTGCCAGACTTCATCGAGTCGGTCAAGCTGCCGGTGGTGCGTTCTAACTGCGCTTGTGCAAGAGCTTCTTTCGCCTGCTGCAGGACTTGTTCATTGCGGGCGGCGGAGCGGACGCCAAGGGCAGGTTGGCGTTGTGAGCGGACGTCGCCGTTGGAATCGCAGAAGGAACCACGTTGAGTGGTCACTAAATCTGGGCGGCGCTCACGTGGATCGACTGCGGTGGTGAGATATGGGGTCGACTCAAAGCCTCCGCGGTATCTCGTTCCGTCGAGGCGTACCGATTCCAAGGCCAGACCTTGGGACTGCTTGTCTCCCTCTAGGCACCCCTCCTCCTGCCAATTGCCGCAGAGGACTTTCTTATTTGCTCCTGGACGAGTTTTGTTGTAACTCTTCTCTTCAATCCACGTGCCGTGGGGATTGGAGGTATCAATGGGCTGATGCGCACGCTGGCGTGTATCTGCGGTGTTGAAGGCCATTGGGGACTACTACTTCAAAAGCATGATGGGTGAGCAACAAATGGGTAAGAGGCAAATGAATAACGAAGGAAATGGAAAATATCTCCACAAAATCATGAACATATGAAACGTGAATGATATTTTGGTTATGTTGCATTCTCACGCTAACTTTTGTGCGCACGCGCGTCGCACTCGTACACACACACAGCCAGTCATCATCGCTGAACTGCACTATCTCTCTTCCATTTCACGTGTTCGTATTACTCGGCATCAACAGTTAGTATCACTTTGGGAAGCACCTCCCGTCTCTCGCTTTTTTTTTTAATGTACGCACCTCTGATCTCTCTCTTTTCGTCTGGTCGGTTGCAGTGGATTAACGAACCCACTTCGGGAGCTTCTTGTATGGGTTTGCGCCCTTCTTCGCGGGAAGCGGCGCCTTGCCTTGGGACTCACGCTTCGCTGCGCGCTTCACGTCCTTCGTCTTCACGAGCGTCTTACCCGCGGGGTCCACTTGTGTGTGCCCCTCCTTGAGCTGCTTTGCTTTTGCACCAAGGATCTCCTCCTTCTTGCGGTTGCCCTCCACCACGGAGTTGACCATTTTGTAGTATCGGGCGGCCTTCTTGCGTGCAACCTGGAGCTGCATTTTCTTTGTGGCGCGGTCCTGCTTCTCGCTCTGTGCGAGTTTCCTCGTAACACGTTGCTCGCGGGTCTCAGACTTCTTTTTCGCCTCCTTATCTTTAGCGGAGGCCTGGCGGCGCATGGCAACGTTTTCGCTGGTGGGAGCATTCATAAGGTTAAGCTCGCGCTGCTTCTTTACCTTGTACGCGCTCAGCTTCGAGCGCTCGACGTTCTCAGTGACGGTCTCCTCCGTCCACTCGGGAACACGGTTGGCATCCGCAAGCTCATCACCGGAGAGGGACACGTCGTCGTCGCCGTCCATCTCAGGAGCCGCTGCGTGCTCGTCGTCGTCGCTGTAGTCCTCGTTGAGGGCGTCGATTTTACCGGTGGGGTCAATGGAGACGTAGCTGGGGTCGACGAACTTTCGGATTTCATGAACGCGCTGTGGGACGTAGCTTACAATCTTGGGATGAGCCTTCTTGGCCTCCTCGACCGCCTCGACGTCCTCCTTAAAGTTGGAGATGGCCACCGTGAACGGGGACACGTGGGGCGGGAGTTCCTCTCCGATGCGGTAGCCAGCAGCAGGCAGCACCACACGCGCATTGAGGCAGTCGAATAAGTACTGGGGCTGGATGTACTCCACATTAGCGAAGCGCTCCATGTTAGGGGGGAGCTGTGGCCTATCGATGACGCAGTGGGTGATGGTGTTGGAATACTCAGAAGTGACACGGCCACCGCAGGCGCGAATGACCAGCATGGCGTGTTTCGTCACAATCTCGCGGGAGATGAAAAAGGTGAGGCCACGGAACAGCTTGCGACCACGGTTCAGTTCAATATCCTGCGTCTCAAGCTTTTTCGCACCCGGCTGAGTAACTGCGGAATTGCTAGTGGAGAAGTCTTCTGCGTTGGCGTTAAGGCCCTCTTCCTCTGCGCGCTCACGGTCAGCAATATCACGATCCTGATCCGCCTTGAGCTTGAAGATCACAAATCGCATCATCTCAACGTAGAACTCTAAAAAGGTGATAAGGATGTACTGTTGAATACCTGAGGGGAACTTGTGGGCATATTCGTGGGGGACCAACCACCGGATGCGCTCACCCTTCACCAAAGCCTCGTAGTAGTAGCCCTTGATGGAGATGAAGCTCTTGGACAGGAGCTGGGCGCTAGCAACATAATCGTTCCACTCGTTGAGCACATTCTGTGCCTTCTCGTGGAGGCCAGAGGGAAGGGAGTGGTGGAGTTCGATGGTGGTGTCGCTGCGGACTTCGGGGCTAAGGAATGCGTAGAGTGAGATCAGGCTGAGAGCATCATCCACATCCTTGACGGCGTCGATGAAGTATGGGTAGCGCTCCTTAATAGACGCAATCAGCTCGTACTTTGGCTTCACTGCGTCAGAGTGCAGGCGCTCAATATCGGACTTCTGCTGCATTGCAGTGGCGCGCTTCACTTGCTTCTCCCATGCCTTGAAGGCCATAATCTTGCTCAAAATTTGATCGCGCACCATCCACTTCATCTCCTTGGCGAGGTAGTACTGCTTCTCGTTACCGCTGACCTTCTGCTTAGAGCGGCCAATGGCACGTGGGTACACACCCTTCAGAATGCACATACGACGGAAGTTGATGGAGTCAACCTGCAGCAACCGAGTTGCTTGCATGCGGCTGAGGTACTTCTTCTTAAAGCGCTCCTTCTTGACACGCTTGGACCAGGCTTGCTTCCGATGCATGATGAATGCTGAAACTCAATCACTGTGATTTGATTTGTGTGTTTTTTGGAAAAAGAAAAAAGAATGGTGCACAAGTCAAAATTACGCACGAAATCAGAAAGAAAACTACGAAGGGAATAGTTGGAACAACTGAGTTCGTTTCAAGCTGAATTTGGCACCGGTGCCGCTTGATCGTCTTCATCATCCGGAGACGTACTCACTCCATCTCTCATCATTTGATCCTCCTCAGTCTTCCCCTTCAAGTCTCTCCATTGGGCACGCTGCATGTCCTCGTACAACATGCTGTCCGTCCGAAGCTTTCGGTCCGCTTCATGACCCGGGTAGATGCCATCCTCGAACTTTCGGTCCAGCAGATACGCATCGTGCACGTTGTCCGTCACAAACGTGTAGGGTGGGGTGTAGGTGGTGTACAGGAACGTACTCCGGGCCTCAAGGGATGGATAGTCGTCAGACCAATCAGACATGGAACCGAAACCGTCTAACAGCACGACATGGTTCGTGTCAGGAATCTTCCGTGTAAACAACACACCGTCCAAGTGATCCATCTCGTGAAGCATAAAGCGTGCAAGCATCCCATCAGCGTACTTCTCCACGAGCTCCCCCTTCTCATTGTAGCCGCGAATGCGACATGTCCCTGGCCTCTCGATGTAGTGCATCAGAAAGGCGCATGACGCGCAAGGCTCCCAAGCCCAGCACGAAGCGGCTGGCTGCCTTCTCACTGGGCGGTACGGCGTGCAGTCCGCGCCGCACCCTATCTTTGCTCCATCAGCACCGTCTTCCAGCGAAGCGGTGAACAGACCAGGCTCTACCTCGGTACCCTCCTTGTCCTTGGGCATTTCACAGTTGTGTTCCACAATCACGGGATTGACCCATACGCTCCCGTCGTAGAGCACAAAGACGCGCACGTTCCACCCCACCTGTGGGGCAGAGAGGCTGGGGTACTGGTAATGTTTCCTGCTCTTCCTCAGATTCTCGATCATGTCGTTGTAGTCTCCACTCTTTAGTATTTTCAGATCGAGAGGGGCCTGACGCGTTAGAAGTGAACGTGCGGGGAACTGAACAATGGGAAACTCAACGTGCACAGTACCATCATGCGCTTCCGAGGAAGACGAACAAAGGCGCTGGCTCGTGACAAGCGTGGACATTGGCATGGCTGCCTGGCTCGCGGCGATGATACCGGTTGCTGCCTTACGCCGTACGTTCGTTGAGACAAGGGGTCTCACCACGGCAGCGCACGCCGTGCGTTTTCTTGCCAACGACGATGCAACAAATCGCCACATCAATTTTCTATGCGTATTGATTCTACAAATGTGTGTGTTACGACAAAGACATTACCACATGGACAGTGAATTGATCGAACATGGGGCTCATCGTCAACTTGGCACAGAAGGAAGGACGTGTCAATCGATACAAAAGGAGGGGAGGAACACTCAAACTCATCACCGTCACGGGCGTTCGAACACACACAAAAAACTCGTTTGCAGTCATGAAGCCATGGGAGTTTCATTTCTGGTGACGACGTCACTCATCTCAAGCTCAGTGCGGACTGCAAAGTCAGAATAGGGGGGAAAAGTGGTGCGGTGGTGTGGATCGCAGATGATGGTATCCTAACAGTTTGGTAGGTTTGTGTACAAGATTTGGTTGTTTTGGTTACGAAGTTGATTTTGTGTCGAAGTGGCATATACAGTGCACGGTCAATGTGGTGGGTGCGTTTTGTTGTCTCTTTTTGTGTTACGTTCTCCCACCATTCTTTTGATTCTCTTTTTTTTTCTTCTTTGTGTGTTTGGTTTAGCTTTGGCTTTCGTATCGGATGTGCTGTCACTGGCAAGGCTTTCGCTTTAGGCCGCCAGTGAGCAAGTGTCGTTATTCCCAGCACATGTTCAGCGACACTTGAGTCGAACTCTGTAACCGCAGAGCTTGGGGGCTTCGGATCATCATTCTGCGTGACACTGGTTGGTGGTTCTGCGGTACTGCGGCCTTCAGTGAGTCCGCCACTTTAGTGACGAGGTTATGCGTCTGGAGCGAGCTCATCGTGCGGCGCAGGGGCGAGGCAGTTGCGGCAGAATGTTGGAGTTCCGTCTTCCCCTCCATTGATGGGCTAATCAACGTGTTCTCCATGCTTGTCTGCGTGTTGACAAGCAGTCTGTCCATGTTCGCCATCGACTTCTTCGGCATCAGTTTTGCAATTGCCGCGGCAGACGCAGCAACCGTGGAGACATCAAATATACCGCTGCTACCGCGACGACCTCCAGGGGGCGTCACAGAACGCGCCAGTCGCTTCGGCGGTGGGTTGGTTGGTGCCAGAACGTTCGGATCACCTACCGCAGCAGGAGACACGCTCCTCAAACCAATCAGCGGCCGTGATGGTGCAGACACTTTTCCTACTGTAATAATGCGAGGGGGGGCCCGGATGCCGGCAACACTGCGTGTGTTGTCCGATTCACTGAACGACGTAAAGTGTGAGTCGTGGCTAAAGTCCACCAGCACACCACGCGGGGTCGTGCGCCTTGGTCGAGGCGGCAATTCATTTTGAGGCTGATGCCGTTCAAATTCTTTGATGGTGACTTGCTGACGAAGTCCATATCGGTAGGTAGCTGTTTGAGAAGCCCCACGAGTGGTTGGGTAGATCAATGGCTCCTCAGCAGGAGCAGCGGCAGTGGTGTTTGGGGTTGGTGAGCGGCGAGTGGGGGTGGGAGGGGCTACGGTGGCCTGTTCCCTCACAACGACAGATTTTGTTCGGGGCGATTGCAGCGGCGACTCAGCACGGGTTCGGGTGGGAGTGCCAGCCGACAGTCTGCTGCGGTCGACATTGCCATATGCTGGTGGAAGACTAATGGCATCCGTGGCATTCAGCGACAGCCCTTGTGCGGGGTCCACACGGCGTGGGGAGACTCGAGCGTCGGTGGCTGCCCTCAACGGTGCCACGGCCATCACCTCCCGCGGTGACACACCCTTCTCTCTCGCGAGCACTCCTGCAGACTTGAGCTGAACTAATGAAGGGGCAAATTCATACAGCGAAGCAGAGCCGTCGGATCGTGCAGACTGCGACCTGGGACCCTCCGTGCGGCCTTGAATGGGAGATGCACCAATAAAGTCGTGGTGGTTAGACACATTGTTGGAGGTTGGGCTCTGAAGCCGCCCCTCTACCTTCCTTCCAGGAGAGCGCTCCCACGGGGCGGCACTGCTTCCCCCAGTCGCAATATGCTTCTTCTCACTCACCCCAGTAATTTTGCTCGTGTTTAGAGGCGGGACGTGCTTCTTTTGAGTGGGTCCTGTGGGCTTGGAGTTCGCAGCTCTCCCTCCTCCGTTAGACGAGTCGCCCACAGAGATCACCTCTCCCGCAACATCGAGGAAGTCATACGTCGTCTGATTCTTGTCCGGCCTAATACGCGCAAGTGGCGCGGCTTGCAGCTCGGGGTCACGCTTGCTCTGCTGGTCGTGCAGCGTGCGCAGGTCCTCCTCCATCCCAATGTCGATGCGGTACATCTCAGGTCGCGCGTCTACTTTAGGAATCTTCATAATTTGGTCTACACGCTGCGACATACTCATCCCTTGATCCTTGACTTGGGCAAGTGCGTACGCACTAAGGCCACCGTTGTTGGAGGCGTTTGCGTTCTTGGATGCGAGATATTTTGCCGTGGACATGGAGCGGCCACGAGGAGACGGCGAGTGAGCGGCGGGAGTGGGGCGGGGACTAGCGCGAGATCCTTGCGACGACGGGGGCCTACGAACTGCAGCAGCAGCTCCTCGTTCTGACGGCCCAGTGGACGCGAAAGGTTTGCTCGCAACGCTTGATCCCTTCGCAGATCCCGCTTGTGCAGCTGCCGATGTTTTTGGTGGGGGTGGGGTGCTGCGGCGCATATAAATTGGGGCCTTCACCGATAATGTGTTCAGCAACACGATCCTTCAAATGATTGAAACCACAACAACCAACAGAGGAGGGAGAAAAGATATCTGGAACAATTGTCAATATCGCGTCAAGAAGTTATATTGCTTTTTGTGGTCTGATGTCATCGTGAACTCCTCGTATTGAGGCTAGGATGATGATTCCACGGATGCCTTTCTCAAGTTCTTCTTGGCCGCCAAGAGTTTCTTTTCCACTGCATCACGGTGGAGCACATCACGAATGCGCATTCTCCGGTATTGCATAAAATTCATTTTGCTCCTCAATCCTGGTGACTTAGTACCCTTCATTCGCCCAAATGTACTCGGGATCTGCGTGGCAAGGTCGGAGAACCTCATGTGCTTTGGGACGCCAATCATGTCCTTCGCCTCATCAAGGTCTAGGCGCTCAATTTTCACCACGTGGCGAGTTCTCCACAGCAGCTTCCGCACTTGTGGGATATCGGGATGGATCGTGACTTGCCCCCTAAACTCCAGCCTCAAGTCCCTCAGACATTTGATGACCTCCCATTGATGTTTGAAGGGGTGATCTTGGCACAGCACTATGAATACTCCTCCCACCGTACGGTGGGGTGTTGGTGCCACATGCAGTAGTGGTGGTTGCGGCACAACAAAAGCTGCTGCGGCCGGCGCTGACGACCCCGCGCACGCACGAATGGCTCCGCTCGTCGTTGCCAGAACTGAAGAAATTGGACAGAGCCTTCGAAGCATCCTCTTTCTACTCTCGAAACATAAACAATAATGACAACAGAAGGAGGGAGAGACCGCGATAAAACTGTGTCCACAATGCAATGTTGCACTGTCGTTTATTTTCTCATATTTGATTGAATCGTTGTGTACATAACACTCGTCTCGACTGCACATTGACATCAACCGACACCAACACATTGTTGGTGCATCCCGCACTCAAAGCATCAACACCGACAACACCTTCTCCTCCATGAAGACTGGTAGCTTCACTGCCAGCGGGACCAACGGGTTGGGGTCGGCGTAGACAGAGAGGGCGCACAACGACTCTTGCCAGTCGCTGAAGTCAAGTCCTTCCACACCCCCATCGCTGTCTGCTTCGCTTCGGCATCGGCGGAACACCTCCAAAATAACATCGCTTGAGATCATCTTGCACGTGTGCCACCTGCAGTCCTTCGCCATCGTCTGAAACTGCAACCGTGGGATCGTCTCTCCGTCGTTGGCGGTGGCGTACTTACGAAATGCCTTCCGCAGTGCGACTTTGTGCTTTTCTAGAACTTGCCGCACCAACGGATGGCGAGCAGTCTGTCGGAAGCGATCAACATCCAGCCGCAGTGCGTGGGGCACGATGGTCTCCAAGATAAACGAGGAGATCATACCTGCAGCCAGTGGCAGTTCTGGGTCTCGAGTAAGGCGACGATGGTGCAATACTGCAGTTCGAATGGTGCACTCCACAAACACCCTCGGCTCCATCACCTTGATGGATAGGTCCGACACAACTGGCAGCGAGGATGAGTTGAGCGAGCCCTCCCCTGGAGAAAGGCGATGCTCCGATGGTGACAGCCTCGTTGACCTGTTTTGACTGCTGTCGCCTGTTGTGGGTTTCCCTCCTCCCCCTCCTTTGGTGTTATGCTGCAAGTAGACATACTGGCACATCGCCTCCACTTCCTTTTTGCTAAGTTTGTGCTGCCCAAGAACACGGCAATCTTTGACGAGTCGCACAAAGTCCATGTAGTGCATGGCAGGCACAGCATACGCCAAGTACACCTTACGCAGCTCGGGGAATAGCTGCTGAAGGCTTTTGAGAAGCTGCACAAAGACCGTGTCGCTTCGTAGCGACGCCCCTCCAGTGATGTTCGCGGAATATTGAGGGGTAGACCGTTGCTGGGGCAGCACGTCCAGCAGGCGCGACACGGACAGGTCAAGAAACACCACCATGTCCTCCTGCTCCTCGGACGTGAGTGCTGGGGGGCGTTGAGTCGACACCTCCAACGCTAAATGTAGCGCTGCCATGGATGTCGCGATCCACACCTGCTGATTCTTCACGCGATCCACCCACTTGGTGTGGTGGGGGGCTAGCTCATCGAGTGGCACTAGAGTATCCTGAGTGCTGCCTCCTCCTCCGCTATGAAAACTATCCACTGATGCGGCCGATCGGAGGGCGACACTAGACCTGCGGCGAATGTTCGTGGCTGCGGCATCTAGCAGCTTGTTATCGGTGTTCAAGGCCTTTCGTGATGTAGGAACCGGCGGGGGCTTGCACACGGTCCAGTTCGACATATGCCGGAGAAGTCCAGCAAGGAACAACAGCAGCACTCCCCTCTGCATCGAACCGATTTGTTCAGAATTCACCAAGCAAGGCCCCTCCACTAGCCGCTCGTACATATCGACGAGTAGATCAGGAGCACGCTGTGGTGCATTGTGCAGCGCGCTAATTTCATCACGATTTGGAACGTTTGGTGATTGAAATCGTAGCATGACGCATGCAAGGGCGGAGAGTGGCACTTGAACAAAGAACTCATCCGACAGTAATGGGAGGAGTGGCTCGTCGTCATCGTCCTCCGCCCCACCGGCATCTTCGATCATACGATGCGCCCATGCAACAAGGACATCAATTGCGTTGGCCCCCACAGGGAGCGCCTCTTGCTGCAGCATGCTGTCAATTAACTCCGTACCGACGCGGTCCATTTCTGCTGTCCGTGATTGCAGGTCAATGAACACCTTTTCCTTGTGGGCAATCGCGGACTGCATTTCGACGCGCTCCTTCTCTTGCGATATGATCCGCTGCGCAAGGTTATTGTTCAGGTCTGTGAGGCTGGTAATCGTCTCGTTGAGGAGCTCCGTAGACTGAGCAAGCTGCGCAAGCTCCCCCGCACCCGCCTCCATCACTGCAGCACGCCTCACGTTGGCTGCCCGGGAGCGCCAATGTTGAATCACTTTTACCTTCAGCTCCTCCACACGTAGCCTCGCAAACTTGTGGTGAAAGCGTTGCCGAAGTGTGTTACGTTTTCGAGTAAAACTACGCCACGATAAGAACAGGTTCCTCACAATCGCAGCAACCCAGTGCTTGACGGTCTTATCGAAGATCTTTCCTTGTCGGGAGAGTCTCATCTCGATGGAACGGTTCGATTTTGCAAGCGCCATGACTTGCGCCGCGACTTCATCGTGTGCCACGAAATACGTTTTCCTAGCGTAGGGTGCAAGGAGCGCTCGATATCGTGTAGGGACTCCGTGGAGAGGAAACTGCACCGTGCCGCCCAACACACTTCGCATTTCTTCTGTATCAGGCACGAACACAGAGCGGAAGATCATCTCGTTGATGCTCCCTAAGACCGAGTGGTACCTTGAGAAGATGGAGCACATACGCTCTAGCAGGAGGCAGCTCACCGCCGCTCTCATGACGTTGTTCCGCGTCTCACGGTAGTTCTCGCTGTCCTTCAGGAAGCGCGTGCCGGTGCCCATAATCTCCGCAATGGCTGCAGCTCGTGGCGTGAGGGCGGCGTCACTGACACTGCTTGTGCCGTCTTTAGCGGACAAGTGCGTGGCGCCATCAGCAGCGGCATTCTCAGCAACGTGCTCCATCAAGTCCGCGTCTATAAATCCATCCTCATCGCGACTCGTTGCGGATGTGGCGTCGTACTGTCCAGCAATAGTCGTGAGGAACAAATCCTTAGCGAGTGCTATGGTATCTTGGAAGAGCGCAGTTTCCGAGGCGTTCGCAGAGGCCCACTGCTCCATCGAACGAATCGCGTTGTCAATCTCCCGACGGTTGTTCGTGGCGAGTGGGTTACGATTCGGTGGAGGCGTCGGGACGAAGCGGGCGTCGCCACTCTTCGTGGTGTAGCTCGGAGCGTCAAGGTTCGGAATTATAAGGGAGAGTCCATGCTCACCACCAGTTCCAGGGGTGGTGCTGGAAAGCACTTGTCCTCGAAATGGTTTCGTTGCTGAATTCATTGCCTAATGTGCTTCGTTTCCTTTCTATCAACAAAGTAACGCATGCGATATGAGCGAAACAAACAAGGATTTCAAAATGTAGTGTTTTTTTTTTTTTGAAAAACGCCTCACCGACCCAACGACACCACTTTAAAATGAACTTGATGCTTTTGAGTTAAACACAAAATGTGCCCCATACCGAGCACACATGCAAGATTTAAAAAAAAACAGATGAAGCACTGCGTTCTTTAAATATCCATGAACGGGCTGCACAAGACGCACATCCTCAGGCACCGCATATTAGAGCAGCAATGGTCTCTCTGAGGAGAGTCGCCATTCGCAACATTCGAAAATGCAACGAACTTGGCTCAATTCTGGCGGGCTGGGCGCTGCATGGCACCAGCAACTACACTAGTTGTTTGCGAGCGTTCAAATGCACGAGCCATCTTCGCCTCACATTGCGCGGCATAGACAAGAGCAACAAAGAGCGCAACCCAACAAACACGAATGAATCGTTCATTCGTCTTCAACCATGATTGTGTGTCGGACCTAATGCTGTTCTTAACGTCTTCCATCTCGGCCTTTACGCTGGCACCCAATGCATCCAACTTGGCATCCAATGCATTCATCTTGGCATCGAATGCACTCATCTGGGTCCCCAGTCGCCCAAAATTGGTCTTCATCTCATCACTCAGCCGGTCGACGGCGGCTGAGAAGAGAACGGTGGGGTCATCTGATGGAGTGGAGAAGCGGCAGGCGGGGGGCGTAAAAGCGCAACCGGAGGCAAGAAGAGAGAGAGAGAGAGAGTGCCGCAGAAATAAACAAAAAAGCAACCGATACGAGCAAAAAATGCAAGGCTTCCAAAATGTAAGGAGCACAGCGAGCAACCTCTTAACGCCGCACATCAAAGTCATGAACGTTCGAGAGTCTACTGTTCCGCAACCAAATGCTAGCCATGGCGCTCTTCACAAGTTGGTACCACGTCTCGTCCTTGACACCGATGCTACATTTCTTGCAGTCCCTCTTGCCGTTCAACCGCACCATCTCTTTCTTTCTGATGCTAGAGGCGTCGCTATCAAGTGGGTCATTGACGTCGTCTGCGTCCTTCTCCTCTCCCCCTGCCCCGGCAAGCTCACCAGCAGTGGCCTTCCAACGGACCTGTTTACAACAGCCGGCTGGTGTCACGACCTCGCTCTCGTAGGCAACGTAGTTCAACGACATGACACGACACAGCTCTTCGTACATGTAGTACCTAAAGTTGTGCGGAAACAGCTCCATGACTACCGCGCCTGGTTGCATGACGACAACGTTGGACAGTGCAGCACCGTGTGCAGCAATCAGAATGTCCGTGTTGTACAGTTGTTTCAGTTGATCGACGTGGAGGGGCACGGTGACGTTGTTCTCGGCAGTGATCTTGGCAGGATTGGGGGGAGCATCATACTGCTCGTAGCGAATGTCTGCCACACCACCGAACTTCGTCGTGAGGAACTGCACCACTCGTTTCTCATCAAAATGCCGGTCCTCGTCTCGGTGAAGGACGAGAACTTGAAGTTTCTTCTGCTTGGAGAAGGCGGTGGTGTGTCTCTCTGCGTGGCGCTGAGTGTAATTCACGTTCAAGTACTTCCAAAATGCTTCACGGAACGACGATGCGCTTCTTGGGTGGGGAAACCAACGCCACCGCTCCTCACGCTCAATCATGTGACGGAAGCAGTACACCTTAGAGTCAAGATCTTCAAACAGCGTAATGGGCATTGTCGTCTTGCCGCCGTCGTCCTCTGGTGTGAGGAACTTGAAGTTTCCGGAGATGGCGCGAAGCCAGTGAACTAAGACGTTGTGAAACACAGGAGTGCGCTTGTTAAAGCTTCGTGCGGGATCACGCGTGGCGCAACGATGGCCAACGACGAGGTGGTGAATAGCGCCGCCTTCAAGGTGCTCCATCCATTGCGGCGCCTTCTTGAGGAGTGCCGCACGCTTTTTTGCGTCGTCCTCGCCTGCCACAACAATTTCTCTCATGCGGTCGGCGGGGCTCACTCCATCTCTCGCAGCAGACGACATCAGCTGCTGCCAAGAGTGCATGTGTGATAAATCTTTCGGAAAGTGCCCAAGGGCGCACACATCCCGCACCAGAAATGCCACAGCCTCGCCAAAGTCTACAATCTCCTTCTTCTTATCGTTGCCTTTCAGTTTGCTACGGGATACTATTTCTAGCCTCTCACTTCCCTGAGTGATGCACTTGTCGACAAAATGACGTGTCCCATCGAACACGCCATACTCCTCCTCCTCAGTGTTGTGGCGTCGTTTGCTATTCGGATTGTCTTCATCATCAACGCCCTCATTGTCGTACATTTCGAGTGGGTTGTTGCACCCAGCTGCTGTGTCCGCTACGTTTGAGGATGCATCTTGCTGCTGCGTACTGGGTCCTGCATGGTTGTCCTGTGGCGACCTGATGACACCCTTGGCACTTCCTACCCCTACTGCTACGACTGGTGTGGTGTTGTAGAGTGCGGGTGATACATGCATGGAGTACCGGCCGAGCAGAAACACCATCAGCAACGCCAACGCGAACAGCGACCAGACACCAACTTTAGGACTGTAGTAAGTAAATGGGAGCTTCCTTCTCATGTTACTAGTGTGGTCACTTATGAGAGAAGAAAAAAGAACTCGTTGATAACGTTGAACAATAGCACCACTGAGCGCAAAATAAAGAATGATGTCGTCGTGAAGTACAACAAGACACACAACACCGTTGCCTCCTCGGCTCCACCATCCATCAACCGTTGTCGGCGAAGACACAACAAGGCTTCAGGCATTGCAATCTTTCTTCTTCTATCTATTCCATCGATGGATCGCCCAGAACAGCCTTCGCAAGTGTGTTTGTGCTCTCAGCGAAACATACCACACAGGGCACACTTCACCATTAATTCTTGCAAGTCATCCCGTGCATTCGCGTGACCGTGGCGGTACTTACTACTCCAGGCATCCATGAAGCCTTCGTACTCCTCGAGGGACATACTTTCCAGCATCGTGCGCACAGCTGGGTACTTCGTGCGAAGCTCGGCAACAGACAAGGGCATGATCTTTGTGCGAACGAACTCGTGCTGACGAGCTACAGCGGCAGTGTCCTTTAACACCTTTGGGTCAACACGGAGGCGCTGAGACGTTGGACTGCTGAGCAGTGAGCCATCAACGTACAGTCCGCGGCCACTGTTATGTCGGGGGTGCTTGGCGGGGGGTGTAGTGAGCTTGGGATCTTTTTTCAGAGAAGAAAAGAGATCCACCTGTGGAGGGTCACCGGTGCCTGAAACAGCGGCAAACGCGAAAGATCCTGAGCCTTCAGGTTGCAGTTGATGATGCTCCTCGTCGAAGTTGACGCTGCTTCCCACGGAGTTCCCATCGTCATCTCCTTGTTGGTCACGCTTGTGCACGTACGAAGACGCCGTACGGAACCGTACGCCGTCATCGGTGTGATATTCTGGTGATGCTTCGATGGTACCGGCGTCATCGAACTTGATGCTCTCCTTATCGTGTCCCTCATCGTCCAGAAAACGACTGCGCAACAGCAGAGGATTGAGCAAACGGGCAGGTGGGCTTGAGTGCGCTCCAACTCCAGGGCCGTCTCCCTCCACCACGAAATCTTCTTCGTCCACGTCGGACCTTGCCTCGTACTCCTCGAAGTCCAAACTACTAGTACGGTCCTCCTCCATGTCAAATTGCACAGACTCGGTGGGATGATCGTCGTCGTCTCCGATGCGCCGCGATTTGCTCCGCGTGGGGTTTGGGGGTGACGATAGGCGAGTTGCGGCACGTGGGTGCGACTTGCGGTTAGGTCCCCTGCTCTCGCTGCTCATCTGGCGATCAGAAAGCTCCAACGAGTCGACAGGGCCAGCGGGCTGGTGGTGTGGCGTCGGTGGTGTATTGTGTGCCTTTACCTTTCGAGGGCTTTTCTCTTGGCCTGACGTGGAACTCGCGCCGCGGATTTGTTCGTGTTTTCCTTGTGCGGCAGATAACTCCTCATCATAGCGTCGAAGCACTTCAGTTCTCCTTCGAATGGAAAGTGAATTGATTCTTGGCGGGGTGGACGCAACATGTGCTGTGGTGGGCAGCACAACCACTCGAGCTCCCCGCTGGTGAGGACTGATGACACCCTTCTTGGCACTACGGGACATAGGGGGATTCAGTGGTGCAGACGTTTTCAAAATACTGCCACCACCACTGCGGCTGGCACTTTTCGCTACGCCTCCGTCCGAGCTGTTTCTTCTCTTTGGGCTCTCTTCAGGTCTGGCGGAGCTTCCGTACTGCAAATGACGCGGAACGGACGGTTGGGGGGTGTTGAGCGATTGGCTAGGTGGTGACTGATGGGGGGACTGATGATGAGGGGCACTGCTGCCGGCAAGCTCCCTCGACGAGGAGCGATTCCCCTCTCCTCCCACGAGCCGCGCAGCTGCAGGTGGCCGCTGCTGAAGCGACCCGTCGAGTACAACTTCGGTTGTCTGTAGTGAGGGCATTGACGGAACCCGGGCTGATGAATGATCTTTCGAGGGTGAAATGCGCCTTGGGCTCTCACCGAATAAGTATTGCTCGTCGCACGCAGCGATAAAACTCACGAGAGCAAGCCGATGGGGATGGATCGATGCACCAGGGCCTTCCTCAAGCGCTGCAGATCGACCGCTGGACCACATTGCCTCCACAGACGCACGTTCCTCTGCCGAGAGAGCAGACATGGCTGCTTGAAACCTGCCGTACGTGGCGCACACAGTGTGAAGCCTCATCGTGGAGATGGCGCGGAGGAGTGAGGGTATCGAGGATGGGGTTGCGCGTGTTGCTGGCGTCTGCATGGGATGTGGGCTAACGTGAAGAATGGCAGGGGTGGGCGCCTCCATTGGTGACGTTGCCAAGCTGCCTCTGCTAGCGCGGGACTGCTGCGCTTCGTTCACGCCTCCACTGACACTAGCAACAAGGGGTGGGCGACCGTGAGGGGTGTGCAGGAGCGGGGATCGTGCTGGGGTAGGTATCGCCGTGAGGCTGGATGCTGCCGGGTCTACCGGCACCATCGCATGTTCATCGAAGGCGGTGGACAACGTACTGTCGGATCGACAATCCGTTGCCCCAGTCACTTGCTGTTGGGCAGCCACCTTGTGGTGGGCATGGTGATGCGTCGGTGGTCGTGGAACTGGCGACGCAGCATCGGCACTGCTATGTTGGGCAGTCATGACGGTTGCGTCGTGACCTACCTCTCTAGCGACAGGTGTGTGAACAGATGGGCTCACGCCACGCTCGATCGGCGCAGGTGATGTGTGGCGAGTATGTTCACGTTGCTGTTGCGGCTGCGGCTCAGCAACGGAGTTAACGGTGTTGGTTTTGACAGAGCTACGTTGCGTTTGTTCTTCAAGTTGCTTGAAGCGATATCGGACCTCGCCTTCTGTTCGATCCAACTCCCGCTGGCGTTCCTCGAGAGTTTGTCTCTCCTCGATGGCGCGTTGCATCTCTTGGCGAAGAAGAATTTCACGATCTCGGAGACTCGCCCACTTTGTGTCCACACGCTCTAATGCATCATGGATCGCTCTCCCGTTGATCGTACTGTAGCTGTTGACCAACAGCTGCACCTTGGCATCCGTGCACAACATAAGAGTTTGTACGACGTTAGCGGTAAAGTTCTGTAGGGCCGCCTCGTGGTGTGCAAGGAGAAGTTTGTAATTGATGCTAGCCGTAGCTGCTGCAGCACCCAAGGATGTCTGTTGTGGAGTTGCAGTAGGCGTGACTCCCCAACGCTGGGAGCTACCGCGCTGGGCCGGCAAAGCGCTGCTCGCGTTGGCCATCACTGGGCGACGAGCAGACGATGCCACGGTTACCTCGGGACGTGGGGCCGCTCCTCCTGTCGTGTTGGTGCTACGGAATGGAGCTACTGTTGTGGGCGAGGGGCGGCGGAGACGAACACTGTCAACACTCCGTTGCCGGTGATTTGGAACAGATTGACGCGCACTCCTATCCGCTGATGAGACATGCGGACTCCCTCGACGCGATGTTGGCGCAGCGGCCGGCGGTGGTGGCAGCACGGTGGCGGATGATGCGGCTACAGCAGTAAAAAGTGGCACAGCACTTGGAGGTTTATGCTCTCCCGTTGGCACCAAAGCAATAGGGGGACTTACAAATCCAGAGACGTCTAAAGGATGTTGCACAAACAGTTCTAGCGCCGCTGCCTCTTGCGGGCAACCGTTCCTCACCCCAATGGAGTACAACCCTCGGAGCTCTCGTTGCGTGTTGACAGCAACGAGGAACTCTTCAAACTCGAGACCAGAGGCAAGGTGAAAGATACTACCAACACTCGAGTTGATCGACGAGGTCCCGCTGTTTGTTGGTCCGGCAAACCTATCTAGCTTTTGATGCGGTGCAAGTTGATTGTGTTGGTGTGTGATGCTGCTGCTCAGTACGCCATTACCTGTTGCAGAGTGTTGAGGAAGTCCACCAGTAGCAGAGGAGGAGAAGCGCATAGGGGGCTGCACAAACGCGTCTAGAGGACCCCCTGTGGAAACACGCGCTTGAGAGGATTGGGTTGGTACCGCGTAATGCTGGGCAGCGTTGCGATGCGACGGTGGTGGTGGTGCATCAAATAAGGCCTTCGAGGGGAAAGAGAGCGCAGGCTTTGCTGGGCCCACGTGGTGACTCCCCCCACCTCCTTGTTGCGCAAGGGGATAGTGCTGCGAGGTGTTGGTGCTTGCTCTTCTGAGCTCCCGCCGCATCGGAGTTTGTAGAGTCGAGGGGAACGTGAGGCACAGCACACGCAACGTGCTTGTGTTTAAAATCAGATCCGACAATGCAGATAAAATGATGAATGGCGGAGGCTGGCTGTCGTCCTCAGTCGCACCGTTGTTGGTGCTGGGCGGGGGCTCATCAAACGGCAGGCCCGTAAGATCGCACACACGGATGGATGTGTTGCCGCCTAATGCCACAAGAATGTTGGTGGCTGCTGTGTGATAGGAACCTGCTCCTTCAGCGTCGTCTGTCGTCACCGTCTCGAGTTCTGTGGGAGGCCGTTGGGCTTTCCGCCCATCGCCGTAAAGGGACGGAGTGGCGCCACGAATATGTTGTAAAATCTGTGAAGGGCCCGATGATGATGCTTGTGGTGCCGACGTCTCTGGCGAGGCCGGACCTGCAGTGGTTGGTGACGAGCCTCTCCTAAGGGGCGACGACCCACCACGGCGCTGCTGCTGGGGGAGATGTACAGGTGGCGGTGTGCTTTGCAAGCCCAAGAAGAGCTCCTGCAAGCAACAAGAGGAATGCACCAAAGACTCCGCGAACGCAGCAAATCCAACTTGTGTGAAATAGTTTTGCCTCGCCATGAGCACTGTGAGACTGGTTGACCGCTTGATGGCATCAGCTAGAACGATTGCTGTGTCGTCGGTAAGTTCCATCTTCGACACATCAAGGCGCACAAGAGTCCACAGTGATGCTTTCGTTGCGCATGCTCGCACCCATGAGTTGCCTTGAATGCCGAAGACCACAGGACAGCCACGAAGGGAGATAGTGCTGAGTGACGCACATGCCTCTTGCAAGAAATCCTGCACATTAAGATCTGCGGGGAGAACGACAGCACTGCCACCCTCATTGGTTGGCGGTGCTGCAAGATCACAGTACGCGAGAGACAAATGACGAAGACCATGGTGGCGCCACAATATCTTCAGTGAGTCAAGGCACCCTGCAACGCCCTCGGCCGAGACAGCACGCTGCTGGTGCTCTGCGACATTGTGAAAGGTGTTGCATGACACATCAAGACCCCAATGGGTGACAGATTCCATGCGCTCATGGTGTGGGAGGATCGAAGTGCTCGCATCTGCTACAGTAGAAAAGGGAGACGCTGATCGGCGACGAACACCGTTGGCGCCTCCTGTAAGAGCCGAAGTGATATCGATCGAAACGGGTCCTGACATGGCTTCTTCCACGAGGCTCACCAGGAAGCGCAATCCTCCACTGCACCCGCGAGCAGCGAACACACTAGGGGGGCATCGAAGTGCTTCCAGTGGCGGGAGAGTGTTCATGGCGGACAAGATGTGCTTCCTCCATTCAGAAATAAGGCCCACCCATGCACCGTTCTGCGTCATGATCGCCGCCTCCGCACCAGCAACGAGCACATGCAGGAGCGGCCGGTGAAGCACCACGTCACCGTCGTTGTTACTTCTCCGGAGGGCCTCTGTGAGGCACTCAACATCCACTAGGTCAAGCTGCAGTTTCATTGAAGGATCATCGGCGGGGTTGAAGACTCGACCGGGTCGGTGGGTCTTTTCCATGAGTGCTAGTGGGCCCATCACTGGTGCCAACTCTAATTGGACATATGGGCGATGATGCTCGTCGTCTTCTGTATGCGGAGACCCACTACGCTCAGCAAAGCGCCAACCACTTTTATACCCACCTGTGCCAAGGTGCTGGTGTTGCTGTTGAGGAAGGTGGTGTGAGGATCCTTGCGATGTTCGACGATGCCCACTGTTGTTGTGCTGCTGAGGTCGCAGCTCTAGCAGTTCTAATGCCCGTAGGATTTCAAATATGCATGAGACGTCCTTCTCAGCACATGTATCAATATAGTGCTGCATGTTGGTGGTTGTGGTGTTATTGTTGTAGACAATCTGTGTCGGCGGTGATGTCCGCGACTGAGTTGAGGGTTCGATGTGATATGTTGCGTAGGTTTGCGTGAAGGTGATCTATAGATACTTGGAAAGAAAATCTCTCACCTCACTATTTCTAATCATTTAAGGTAGTGAAACACAACCCATCAGTGTGTCAATTCAACAGCAGAACGTTCAGCACCCATCAGTGTTGAATAGTGGGAAAGAGAAACACAAAAATCTTCTTCTTCTTCGTTTTTTTTGAGCGCGACTAATGTTTTGTTCCACAAGCAACTGGAGTCTTTCTTCTTTAACAAGCTCGAGAGGTGCATACACTCGTTTATCATCACACGCTGGAGAGGAGGAAGTGGTCGTGTTCATGTCGGCGTGTTGTATGCTAGTGCGCAAAAGGAATGAAGGGGGGTCGTGTTGTCGTTTACGGTGATACTAGAATTCGACCGAGGAATACACTTTGCACAACGCACTATAAAGTCGGTAAGATTGAGAAGAATCTCTCACATCAACTGTCATCAACGTCAACTGTAATCGTTGGGTTTGGTAGAGGAGGGCTGCCTACAGGCGTGTCGGTGTCATCTTGCTGCTGCATCTGGTGGATCGGGTTCATCGTATGGGAATGTGCATGAGGGGGTGGGAGGAGCATCTCCGACACTTCTCGTGACGGTTGGCACGACGCATCGGCAGGAGGAGACGCAGGCATTGGCTGGCTAGGGTCATAGTTGGCGTCAAATTCAGCAAGGCACTCCTCGGCCGTGGGTCGGTCCAAAGGAACAGCTTGCAGCATGCGAATTAACAAGTCTTGCAGCCACATCGGCAGGTGCTCCACATCTTTGCGCACCATCTCCTCGAAGTGAGATTCGCTGCGCAGCAAGAACATTGCTCTCGGGGCTGCAATACGTTGCGCGATCGCCATCGCCACACCGATACACGCGATCGACCAAATATCAGATTTCTTGGAGACCCGGTGATCCATTTGCTCCGGTGCCAAAAAGGGCAGCGTCCCCGCCCCGCACTTCTCTGTGATCGACTGGTCAAGGTCTCGAGCGAGGCCAAAGTCTGTCAACACTGCACGTGACTTTTCATGCGACAACAGTACATTACCAGGTTTCAAGTCACGGTGAATAATGTTCTTACGATGGCTGAACGCAATGCCTGCAATCACTTGGCGGAGGATGCTCATGATCACGCACGCCTTGGAGAAGTGCACTGGGTCATCTTTCACGGCCTTCTCTAGCGTCCCCTCATCCATGTACTCCATCACAATGCACAAGTACCTTGTTGGTGGTGGTTGCTGGTGGCTGCTCTTGTTGGAGGTGGCCCCGTCCCCATCGCTGCTTCCTTCGGACGCGCTCACGATACTGTTGTTCGACCCAGGGCCATCTCTAGGGGAGAGTCCAGGATCCTGGAACCCGGGAGTGTCCGCCTCCCACGTCATAAACATATCGACCACCGACACGATGTTCTCGTGCCCTTGAAGGCGACGTAACGATTGGAACTCTGCAAACGCAGTGCCCAACTCCTCCTCATTGGTACAGTGAATCACCTTCATTGCGAACAGCTCTGGCTGATGAACGTGGTGCAGCTGCGTTGCGCTGCTATGGGGAGTCGATCGTGGGACGCTGCTGAGTGTGGAGACTTTAGGGGAGGCAGGAGGGGGACCAGCAGCGCCATGGGAAGTTGACAGGACGGAGGAGCTTGCAATAGGCGTGTTGCTGTTGATGTTGGTGTTGTGCAGCGGATGGGCTGGTGCGAGTGCAGGCGAATTTTTCGGAGACACAGCGCCATAAGTGGACGAGCCTTGCGCAGACATCAGCGGCCGTGAGCTTCCACCGCCCAGCAGCGGCTCATTGAGAATCGACGACGATCCTGGATACCCTTGTGGCGACACTGTTCGCTTCGTCATGCTGCCCGCCGCGTTGGAGGGTGACGGGACGTTGCCGTTTGGAGCGGGAAACTTTCGTGCCACAAGGTACACAATGCCAAAGGCACCACGGCCCAGTATTCTGACCACCCTGTACTTCCCCTCAAACACTCCTCTGCCCTCACGACCTTCCTTTTGCTTATCTTTCAGAAGACGCAGCACAGCGTCGTGTTGCTGCTGTCCTGTAAGAACGCGAACTGCGAGGAGGCCCACCGCTAGGAGTAATACTGCTCCAATGCCCACCACGATGAATAAAATAATTCTGCCAGTATCTCTGGGAGGTGGCGGAGCAATGGGTGCCGGTGAGCTGGTGGGTGTAGGACTGTAGACCAGAGCAAATGGGTGAAGTCCGGTGTAGTTCACGACGGAGGTGAGGGAAGTCAAGATTTGGCATGTGAACTCTTCATAGTTGTAGTTCGCCGCGTCACATTTGTGACCAGCCTCTTGGCACTTGGTGCAACACTCTGTTGCTGTATGTATTTCCGGGTATGTCACGTTGGAGAGGCCGATGCCACGCGACGATTCGATAATTTCACAGCCTTCATAACATTCGCACGCTGGGCATCCCCAGCCCGCATCACAGTCGCATTCTTGGATGTACTCGTTACAAGAGCCATGCGCGCTGCACTCCACCACCACATTCTCTGGGGGGATCCCAGGGCAGCCGCCCCAGAAATAGTTGATGGTGTCGTTCACAGTGTCGTTGTAGATGACGTACACGCCTGGGATCATGCAGTGCCAATACTCACCCAGGCGATCGTCGACGACCCCGCTACTGTTGATAAACGAAATCTCCGATGCGCTGTTCGTCGCAAGCTCAACGTACTTCCACTCTGGGCTTTGGTATGCCTTCTCAGGGCCCCACCACATCTGCATCGTTTCGTTCTCTAAGTAGGTGCCATTATATGGCAGGTAGCTAATATTGATCGGGTAGGACCAATCTGTTCGGTAATAAATTGAAATCACGCCTGTTCCCGATGTGCTAGAGGCGGTGAAGACGCAGCAACATGCTACAATAAGTGCCACAAAGGCTGTGTAAGCTTCTCTCATTCAAAAAGGGGAAGGTGAAGAGTTCCCTCCACCTTTTGGTTAAATTGTTTTTTTTTTTCCTTTGTTGGGCTCTGTGAAGTCGCCAAACTGTAGACAAGCAAGAAGCGAACAGTTGTGAAGAGTCGGGTTGGCCTAAACATGTAAGATGCACAAGAATTGTAAGCCTTGGAGAATGGTGAAGTACACGTAAATGTGGTATGACAAGGGGAGGGAGAGAGAGAGAGGGTTGCCGCCTATATGTATTCCTTTTATTTCACAAGTGCCTGATCCTACTTGTTGTACATACCCGAGCCTGCTGCATAGTAATAGCAACAAGGCACGATGGTAGGTACCTATCGCGTCGCTGCGGGTGCCGCTGTAATGGAAGCAGTCGGATCCAAGCGCTTCCTTGGGTTTGTAACACGTGCGACAGCTGAGGGGCCATCCTTCACGAGGTCCTTCAGGGGCAACGGTCGTGTTGGCACCCAGGCGGTCGTACCTGTCCCGCCCATGCCGCTGCCGTGGCTCAGAGTAATTTCTGATGCAGCTGCATCTCGCGCGTCTCGAACTACGTCGTGGTCGAACTCAAGCTGCCGGCGTTGGGCCTCCAACGAGTTGCGCATGTCTTTCAAGTTTCGCTCATACTGCAACAAGAAGCGCCCCATTGTATCCAGGGGGAAGCCGTGGTACGTGTTGGCATGGTGGTGAGATCTGAAATCCATCGACGTCGAGGAGTGAATGATGTGTGATGGGGTGGAGGGAATGCGGCTGAGCTCGGGTGAAGTGTGCTGGAAGCCTCTAAGGCTTGGGGTGGCGCCTTTGTTGGGCGGTTGACCAGGAGGGCGGCTCGGTTGGCGCACAACTTGGGACCTTTGGAGCTCGATCAAGCGCTTGATCTGAGAGTAAATTGCTTGATGTGCAAGAATCTCTTCTTCGGCAATGCGTCGCCTGCGTTTCAGTTCATCCATTTCTACATTTTGGAGCTTCTGTTTTTGCGTCTTATGCATCTGGTCGCTCTTCTTACGCTCATCTACGGCTTGACGCACATGCTCTTTGACCGCAAGGTGGGCGTTGAGCAGCGCACGTGCTTGTGCCTTCTCGAATGCAACAATTTCAGCACGTTTTTGTGCCTCAAGCGTCGCAAGGTTGGACAGCATTGCTCGCCGGTGTTGTAATAGTCGGTTGGTGCGTCGTGCACACAGCTTCCGTCGGATTTGGTAACCCACGACGACCCTACGCAGAAGTCGAGCAGCGTTTTCACTCCGTTCTGCGACAACTTGAGCACGACGAGCAGTCATTCGAGCAGCAAGCCTTCGTCGGATGAGGCAACCAGCGGCAACGGCTCTCAGCAGACCCAGGGCACCCTCACGCTTCTTTTTGCGGCGGTGGACGACAATCTCATCCCCTAGCTCTTTGCGAACTGCGTAGGCGCGAGCTGCGCGATGAAGAAGCAAAACTGCATTCTCGCGTCGCTTGGCTGCATCAGTTTCTAGTTGGTTTTTCCTGTTGACTCGATGGGCGGCTAACTGTGGTGCGATCCTCTTGCGCACAACAAACCCACGAGACACTCGTTGAAGGAGACGAGTCGCTTGCTGTCGCTTATTCGCTTCGTTTTCCTGCTTTTCTAGATCATGTGCGCGCAATCTTGTGGCTTGATTCTCTGCGGCAAGTCTGCGGCTAGCAAAGCCACGACCAGCCCGCTGCAACACAGCGGTGGCAATGAGGCGCGTCTTCGCAGCTCGCTCGGACGCTACAACATTTGTGATCCGGCGCCTCACAAGGAAACCACGGCCAGTGCGCTGCAGCAACAGAACAGCTCGAGGCCGTGCCTCAGCTGCAGCGGTGGCAGTCCTCATCTCACTAAGACGACGAGCTGCGTCACTGATGGCAACCAGCTCCGCAAGCCTCTCGGCCTCGATGAGGGCGGCACCTTCGTCCGATGCGGTGTGGATTGCTTCTCGATCAGCCTCGTACTGGGATAGGAGTTTCTGTGTTGCCTCGTTAAGCTGGCGAACCATCTCTTTCTCAGCCTCGTCAGCTAATCGGGCCCGTTCGGCATCATCCTCTTCCGCTTGACGAAGGCGTTCATCCTCCGCTTTTTCTGCAAGGCGAGCTTGCTCTTTTTCGGCCTCTGCTGCAACGCGGGCTTGCTCTCTATCAAATTCCTCCTTTTGACGAGCTTGTTCCTTCGCCTCCTCGGCTTGTCGGGCTTTCTCCTTCTCAGCCTCTTCCGCTTGACGGGCTCGTTCGCGTTCAGCTTCAGCCGCTTGTCGCGCTGCTTCTTCGGCCCGTTGCCTCTCAGCCTCCCGGGCCTCGATGGCTGCAGCAACCCGTGCCTTCCAAAGTGCCTTGCGAGCACCGTATCCGCGCCCCACTCGCTGCAGTATGGCCACAGCACCGTTGACCTCAGCCTTTCGGTCACGAACTTTGGTCAGCACTTCAGAGCGATGAGCACCCAGCAACCGTCGAGCCAAGTATCCGCGCCCAATACGTTGGGCAAGGCCACGTAAATGATTGATATCATTCGTCATTTGGCGCTGCTGCTGGAATGCCCTTGCCAACTGAAGCCTTGTGTGGAGTCCACGAGCGCATCGAACAAGAAGATTAGATGCTTCCGTGGCGCGTTTCGCGGCCAAGCCACGCTGACGCTCAGCCTCTTTGGCAGCTGCTTCGGCAGCTGCTTCACGATTGCGGCGGGTCACAAATACAACGCGTGCCTTAGACAGTCGGTGACGAATAAGGTACCCTGCACTGCACCGCCGCAGCAGCGGTCGTACAACTCGAGGTGCTTTCTTGATTCGATCATGATTTCGCATCCAATGCTCGACGTGCTCTTGAGCCGCTGCATGAGCGGCGCTGGCAAGCTCGTCAGAATCGCATGACTCGGTTGCCTTCTCAATAATGATGTCGAAGGGAGGTAGGGCTCCTGGAACGCAAACAAGTGATTGCCTACGAGCAGCGTCAAGTGGCTGCAGTGCTGCGTTTGCTTGAGCGGCAACACGTAGACCAATTTCGGAAGCGCGGGCCGAAATCTTCTGCTCAAGCGTGATGAGCCGTGCAACGTCGCGAGGCCCTGTTGCAGCTCCGGAGGTCGACGATGTTGCTTGTTGCAAACGCCGTCTCTCAGTAAGCAGTTCGGTAGAAACAGGGTCATACTCCAAATCCAAGAAGCGAAGAGCAACGCCCTCAACTGCGGGGGGTAAAAAGGTGAAGGCTCCCTCCACCGTATCAGCTTCCCAGTCCGACAAAACACGGCAACGAACCGCATCATCTGCAGCGCTCGTCTTCTCTTTGTTGACGTCAGCGTTCTCCTGCGGGGCACTTGCCGTGGCCGATGGGTGCGACGCTGCCCATAGTAAGGCTCGGGCTTTGATGATACGCAGCACACCATTTGCCTCATCGCGTGACAGCGGCGAGGTGTTCTCAGCAGGAACAAACGAATTCGGATGCAGCGGAGACAGAGGCTCGACGCTGGCAACCGTTACGCTTACAGATTGATCGGGGTGGCACTCCGCCATCAACGCGTCGGTGTCGTGGAACTGGTGCGTTGGGCATGAGGCCAGAGCAAGGACAGCATCACGTGGAGGTACAGTAGTTCCGAAGCTCCGAGCAAGAGAGCGGTAGACTCGTCCGCGGAATGCAGCGTTGCGCACCATGGAACTGTGAATACGGCGCACCGCCATAACAGTTCCCTCGATCGGTTGAATCAGGCGGAAGGCGTCTGCTGTCGCCGCAATGGAAAGGCCAACAGAATCAGACAACTCCGTCTCACCATTAGGAATCTCTTTCCTCAATAATGCAACTTGCTTGTGCAACATTGCAGCACGACCACAAAGGCTATTCGTCAGCACTGCAGCTTCAACAGCACGATCTGTGACGTCTGCACACCCCCAGCCGTGTTCAAAAGGAGAGGGAGCCAACGCAGTGAGAAGGTAAGGGTCTTGAACGAACTCTGCAACGGCACCAGTCTCTAGTGCCCACGCGTAATGTGCAGATTCTAAGCGATCGTTCCATAACCGCCTACGGTCACGAAGAGCGCGCTGCAAGGCAACTCGCCTGGCATCTTGCCCAGGTTTCTGCTGACTGTTCATCACAGCGAGATCACGCTGAAGCACAGTCATCACAGGATCAAGGAACACAACGCATCTGCTCTTCAGCACTTCTCGTGATGTCATCGCGCAAAGGGCTTGGCGATCAACGCCTTCGTGCGCAATAGGCCATGGCTCACTCTCAGCGATCGTTCCATCAAGAACAGGGCCGTAGACAAGGGCCGGCTCGATGGGACGGCCTAGCATCGGGTACGCCGCTCGCAGTGCGTCTTGGTCCGCGCCCGCACGCTCCTCGCGGCGCCGCGCACCAAGCGCCAGCTCCGCAACACGCTCGTTCATGCGCGCCTCAAGCGCTGCGAGCGCGTCGCCATTGCGCACTGGATCCTTCATCAGCTCGCTGTGGCGTGCCGCCATCCCGCTGAACACAGCGTCGCGCTCCGGGTCGATGTCAACCAACCACTGGCCATGCGGATGCGCATCGACGTACGGGTAACGGTCGAGGAGCCCCTGCTCGGCGCGCGCAACCTCGGCCGCAAGCACGTCCGCACGCAGCGACAGGGCAGCCTCAACCTCCTCAAGGCGCCCAGCGTTCTCGTCAGGGTTCGACAGCATCGCCTGGCGCTGCGCGTGTTGCTCCTGGTACTCCTCGTCAGAGCTCAGTGGAATCAGCCTCAGCGGCACACACTTGCGCTCGTGGCGGCCGAGGAACGGGTTGCGTGCCCGCACAGCCTCGTCCAGGTCGTGGCGGTGGCCCTCCAGCTCCTTTGCTGCGAGCGCCAGCTCCCGCGCGCGCTCTTCCATCTTCGACTCAAGCTCCTCAAGCGCAACCTCGTTGGTGACGGGGTCGCGTGACAAGCTCTCGTGGTGGCGCGCTAGCTCTTGGAACTCCGCATCACTGCCCAGTCCCAGAGCGCTCACCGGCACGCCCAGTACACGCAGCGGCAGCATCGGGTAGAGCGCCGAAGCGTCCTCTGATCGCCCACGCTGCGCATCTCCAAGCTTCTCGGTGATCGACAGCAGCTCCTTCTCGAGGCGCGCAATCGCGGCCGCGTTCGCCTCGGGGCTGCGGCGCAGCTCGTCGAGGCGGTTCGACGCGGCGCGGAACTCGGGGCTCATGATCGGGTTCACGTCAACCAGGCGCGATCCAGGCGCGGGCTCCTCAGGCAACCACGGGAAGCGGCCACCGAGGTCCGATGCGCGCACGCCGCGCTGGCGCCGGTGGTACTTTTCGTCCTTGGCCAGCTTGTGCGCAAGCTCGTTCATGCGCTGCTCCAGCGCTCGCCGCCGCTCCGTGTCGTTCGGCGCAGTGCTCGCAAGCTCCGTCGCCAACTCCGCAAACGCAGCGTCCTCAAGGAGGCCCACAGCGTGCAGCGGGACGCCCTCGGGCTTCGCATCCAGGAACGGGAACATTTCACGCAGCGCAGCGTCCTCCTCCTTGCGCTGCCGCGCGAGCTCGTGTGCACGCTCGTTCATCTGCGCCTCCTTGTCCGCGATCGCAGCGCCGTTCCGGCCCGGGTTGCGCAGCAGCAGCGCCCGCTCGCCCGCCAGGTTGCGGAACGCGCGGTCGTCGTCAACGTGCAGGTCGCCAAGCGGGATGCCCTGTGGACGCTTGTCAAGGAACGGGTACGATGCCTCCGCGGAGTCACGCTCACGCGCATAGGTTTCCCCTGCCTTGGCCACATCATCTGCTAGTTGTCTTGCCCTTTCAATCCTCTCCAGCGGAGTCGCGTCACTGCGGTACATGAGCCAGTGCAAGTACTGGTCATCTTGAACGATTGATGGCATGGTGTCGAAGTTGATGGTGTCCAAGATGCTTCGAGCACGCTTTCCGTTGGTGAGTGTCGACGCTGCGAACATACGCATGGTCGCTTGCGAAGACGTACTTCGGGACGTGGCCTTGGTTTGCACAATCCGTTCAATTTCATGGGCTCGCTGCATGCGCTCCATTGTTGGTGGTTGGTCTTCAATGGCGAGCAGTTCGTGGAGGAGCGCCACCATGTTTGTGTCGTTGGACAAGACATCGATTGCTCGTTGGCCACCAGGGAGGAGGGGCGGAAGGAATGGGGTGATGGCATGGAACTCTTCATTGTCGCTGTCGGTTTGAACACTGCGAAGCGTTGTGTTCCAGACGTACTGCACGAAGGCAGCCTTGGCTTGATGTGTGTTGCCTCTTTCCATCACGGGAGGTGCGACTGGGTGGATGAGCGTCGGCACTTGAGTGGCAGTGGCGTAGCGGTGAAGGTTGGCCGAGGTTTCGTTAGGAGGGCAGTCCTTTACAAGGCCACCAACCTGCTTGACGACCTTGACTTTACGCTGTGCATATAGTGTCAAGACACGAGCTAACTCTGAGGAGTCTCGTGTGCTGTCCACGGCATCAAGGAATGGTCGATGGGTCGCGACATCTGCTAGAGGGGCGGATACTAGGGGTAGCTTGTCTGTCACCTCGCGTCCAAGACGCTCTGATAAGAATTGATCAGTGCGCGCTCTCCATATCTTACGCGCTGCGACGTCGTGTGCACGTTTGCCGACAAGCTGTGAGATGCAATACTCGATACCTTGAATCTCATCCGTATCTCTTGGATTCTTTTGTAGAAGAAAACGACGTTTGTTGGCGAGGCGAAGAAAGTGCGGGTCGAAGGTGAGGAGAAGTTCTTCCAGTCCAACGCCGTGAAGTCGACGCGGTAGGAATGCGAACTCGGAAGTGAAATTCTCCAAGTCAGTGTCACGATCTCGCACTCGTTCTTGCAGATGGCGCTTCATGGCCTCCTCGAGTTCAAGTGCCGCGGCGCTTCCAGGGGGACATTGGTGATGCTGAGCAAGAAGTTCTGCAAGACGAGCGTCTTCTTGCAAGTCGAGCTCATCGAGGGGGAACGCCCAGTCAGGATCCACGAATCCAAGCTGCTGTGCTTTGCCGCGGCGACGATCCGCTGCAGTTTGTTGCCGTCGCAGATATTCTCTGTTGTGCACGTACACTTGGTACTCCTCGTCGTCGTCAGGGACCTGAAGCGTCGCGAAGATGTCTCGTGCCTCGTCTAAGGCACTCTCTGCGTAGGCAAACCGCTCAAGCTCAATGTGCAGGGCGCCTAAGTTGTTCATAGAGATGGCGTGTTCAGTGGAAAGCGGGCCATGAGTCGATACTGCACATTCACATGCCTCATGCAGCAGTTTCTCCACCTTGTCTGTGTGGTTCGTGAGGCTCCATTGGCGATAGACGTGGGCAGTGTCCAAGAGGAGCGAAGCGAGGTCGTGGAATCGAGGCTTGAGCCGCTTTGACATGAGCACTGCGGTCAGTAGGAGCCGTGCTGAGGCATCGAAGGACTTTTGGCTTTCGAGGGCGAGCCCGTAATCCCAGAGCACTTGGATAGCCTCCTCGGAGGGGGCGTTGGCGTCGCATAGGCTCAAGATGGACTCCACATCCGCCTCCAGGTCCACACTTCCAGGCATCAGTTGGGCGGCCTTGAGGTTGCCTCGGTATACATGCAACATCCACTGCACTGCGTGGGGATTCTTGGCGAAACTTGGGTTATTTCGGAAGCGTGTTGCTGCGCGTTCGTAGCATTGCAAGCCATCTCGAACACACGCCTCTCGCTGACTGTGTTGATCAGGAGGAATAGACTCCGCTGCATGCATGTGCCACGCGCCCATTTCGCACTCCATGATGGCCAACGACGCGTCGGTGCTGGAATCTGCGGAGAGCTTCGACATTCCCGCCACAACCACCTTGCATCCCTTGCGACCTTCCGTAATGGCTGTGTCGTGCCCAACCGTGTGCATCGACACGTTGCAAAGCAACCGACAGCTGCGGAGAAATTCGATACTCTCCGGTCCCCAGGTGTTTCTGTGGTACACTGCAAGCGACTCTGCGGCACTCTTCGCCTCTCCGTAATTGCCAGACCACATTGCATATCGGCAGCGCAATGGTAAATAGAAGGAGGCATACTTCGGTGACGCCTTCCAGTCGACATCGTTGGTGGTAATGAGGGACATGCACTCCCACAATTGTTGAAGTCGTAGCGGCTCACACGTGATGGGGAGAATGCTTCCTTGGAACACAACCGACCAGCTCACGTGAACTCCGACTGCAGTAGTAGACCCTGCACGGTCCCCGGGGGACGCAAGTGCCTCGGCCTCAATCGTTGCGCCCGTGAGCACACGAATACGTTCCACAATGACACCGTGGTACTGAGCGACGGCGTTCATCACTAGCCCACTCATCGAGGGAAGGGTATCTGCTAACGGTGCTGAGGCGACAGTGGCGTAGGCGGCGTTAGGGGGTGGCGTGAGGCCAAATTTTGATTGAAGCAATCGAAACAAGATTGGCAGCTCCAACGCGTTACCGATGTGACGGGAAAGACTCTTTGAGACGCTGTCATCGTCATACGCCTCCATCCGGCCTTGAGACTCTGTGTAGAACTCGTGCTTGGCGCAGCGTGCAATCATTTCGATGACAACCAGCATGGCCAACGGCCGCGCAACATCAGGTCCTCCTAACTGTGATTGTTTGTACAAGATAAACTCAGCGACGTGACGCAGGAAGCACAGATTGACACCCCATTCATGCATCGAGCCACACACAAACTTGAGCGTGTTGGCGTCTGACGTACCTGTAATCGTGCCAGCGTTAGGATTGTAAAGGTATCCGAGCATGCGGTTGACCGCGTGAGGAATGCGGCCAAGAACCTGCAGGGCAACGGAACCTTCAGGGAAGGTGTCCACCGAGGTTGCCGTCACTTCATTACGCACTGAGATGGTATCGTCGGGGAACACAGGTGTGACAGCATCCGGGCAGCTGACAGCGTAGCTCCGGTAGTCCTGGCCGGCATACGCCTGGAGTCGCTCGGTGAAACGTTCCCGAGTGCTGCTCACACCTAACGCGCTGTGGATGCCACGTATCGATGACGTCAGCGCCTTGTGGGCGGTCACGTCTAACACAGCCGACTGTTGGATAGGGCTGAGGGCCTGCACAAGGACAGGGATTCCCTTAAAGGACACAAGGATTGTGAAGGGGACAGACACTCTCTCCCACGCCAGCAAGTCAGGCAGAAGCAGCGATCTCATGGAAGTGATCAGATTACGTGCGGAGCGATGGTCAGGCATGACCTTGAAGAAGAAGTTCTCGTAGACGTAGCAGTGCTGGTCCCCCTGTGTGACGAGTGGAGGCGGCGCCTGCTCATCGAACTCAACGATGCGGGCTACGTGGGGTGCACTTGCGTTGAACATTGCCCTCTCTAACGAAATCAGCGCAGTGAATCGTGATTCTGCCGCCTCTGCGGTGCTGCAGGGCATCTCCCATGCAGATTGAAAGTCTCGGTTCCAGCTTCGCGTGTCGCTGCGTAGGTATTCACAAGCGTACACCAGCGACCGGGAAACGTGTTGCGACATCGGGAATGATGGAAGCAACGGGACACCATGGCGCTCATCTTCCACTCCCACAATACTGCGAGAACGAACGTGTCGGTTAGCTTCCGATATGTCATAGGGCCGTGAATCCATGATGGTGGTTCGTCGCCGCGTTGTGGTTGGTGCGGCTGCTGACTCTCGACGATTCGACGGTCCCTCCCCTGAACTAGTAGCTTTAGCAGGCTTCTGAGGAGTGGACAACATAGACTCTCTTTTTCTTTTCGTTTCTTTTCTTGTCCCCTTTTCTAATGTGCTGCTAAAATGTGATGCACAATTGTGTTTCTCTCTTCCTTCGTTTGTTTTGTATCGATTCTACGATTGTGTTGAGATCTCTGCGCTAAAGTCAGCGTACGAGTCCCAGCAGCTCTTCTGGTTTGAGAAAATTCACAATCAGGAGCAGAGCAAATAACATCCAGGTCCACTTTTTTGAGACAATCAAAAAGAGAGTCAGTGTTGAAAAAATTCCGGAACTCCCAACTTTTTTTATTTGCTCGACACATCCCTCGCGTTCGACGCACGGCACTATTGCCCACGACGCTTGGACCGTGTAGTTTGGTGCAAAGGCCCAAAGCACGCAAGGCAAGTTCGCGTTGTGTTGAGCGATGTCCGCACGGAGTAACTCCATCCCGCGTTCTCACCCAGCTTCACACATGCCTCTCGCTCGAACAGCGTTTCAATCGGCGTTGGTGTCCAACATCTTCAACAAGGGCGTAATTCCAAAAGGGCTCAGGAAGCGAACCAGCGCCTCATGCTCAATGGCGATTGTTCCTTGGGGGACGCACAACTTCCAGTTTTCCATTATCGGTGTATTCAAAACGTACAAAGCGTCGCACGAATATGCGCGGCGTTTGCCCAATCCACCAGTTGCTGTCCGGTCACATCCTTATGTCCTTGCATCTGAATGATCAGGCTTCGCGTACCAGGCGGCGACTCCTCTTCCAGCAGCGTGTGGACGCCCTCAATAGTGCGGTAGTTTGTGGTCTCCGCCCAACCCAGCGTCGGCTCCATACTCTTGCAAGCCGCTCGAAGCGCTTCGTCATCTGCGGCGTGTGTCCGCTCCGTAGCGCCCAGCTTATACACGCTGACGCAGTTGGTTCCCACGGGCCGATAGTACAGCTTGCCTTCGCGTCCAGCCCAAGGCTGCACGTAGGCATCTCGCCAAACCTCGCTAAACGCGACAGGCATCATCCCATTCACCTCGTACATCAGCGTCCACGCCATCACCTCAAGCAGCGGCACTCCCATCTCCCAGCCTTTGGTCGCTTTTACGGTTGTAAGAAGTTCGTTCATCTTTCCCCAAAATTTCACGACGCTCTGCGCTACATCAGCATCGCGGAACGGTGCTCGCACGCTCAGGCCACACGGCATGACGCGCGGACTCACTAAACCGTGCTCGGCGTTGACTGATTGGTAAAACACGCCATCCACATTGCTCATGGCAGCATTGTACAGCGTCATCGACTCATCTCGCTTCGAAAACGCATCCCCGATCAAATCCGTTTCTTTCATCGTCAATGACGGGTCGAGCAACCTCTTGGCCATAACATGAAGAATATTCGCGGCGCTGCGCGATGTGCGAATAACTTGCGCTTGAGTGACGCTAGAGGGGTTGTTTCGGTAGGAGCGATGCAATTTTTCGAGCGAGCGGAAGTGCCCACCGGTGCCGTGCGCGGCCCAAAGTAACGCTGCTCGATCGTCAGCGGCACACATCGGGCAACCCTTACCGTTGGCCACTTCAAAGTCAACCACCTTGTCCACGATGTCGTCGATGTCCGCGACGCTGCACGGATAGAGCGGGATCGAATGAAGCGGTCTTTGAGAGTCTATTGTGACGCGTGCGTGCATGCCTTCCACTTGTAGCGACGTCACCACAGCAAAGGTGGGGATCTTCGCCTCAAGTGCGCTTTGTTGGGCGCTGCAGATGGCGTCAAGCATGAACATTGTCTCTGGGGACTCGTGCCGCTCCACCTATCACCTTGAGAACGTCGTCGACGAGAACAATAACGCAAATCTCACTGGACGCACAGCCACGCCCGGCTGCCTCCCGCCGCCGAATGAACTAGAAGATATTGGAGAGTGATGATATCGAACCGTGCAGACTGACGTGAATCAAATTGCACCCCAATGTAATTCGAGAGGAGGCGGTTGCACTGTGCGCTCTCGATGGTTGGTTCTTTCTCACTATTGAAAGTGCTGCTCTGATTGAACGTGGCGAAAAGCGGAGCAACGTCTTTGCAATTCCATGTTTTGTCGTGGTTGTTGATCTCGTCGATTATCAATTTGTGTATCCCAGCATTCCTGCAGATGAAGTTCAATGTGTCGGTCTTGCCTTGACCAGAAGCCCCCAACGCGCACATCAGCGGATTGAACGTTTTGTTCGAGCGCCTCTTGTACGGTTGTGAAGCTTGGGCTTGGCGCAGCCGCAATGTACGTCCCATGAGGTTTGGGTGTGCGCAACCCCTGCCCTACCTCGACACCTTCGAAACTGCGGCCGATCACTGCTAGGGCTGCGTCGTTGTGTGAGGACAGCGTCGATGGTCTCAGCTGACTCCCGGTTTTGTTCAAGAAGGTCTTGGGCCACGTTAATCAAGACTTGTTTTTAGGCTGGGAATGGACAATCGGTTTGTCTCACGATGTTGAGTACTTGGTGGGCAACTCAAGCCCCTTTTTGACTCCCCTATTTCCCAACGCATCAACAAACAAGAGAATCAACCTTCGTCACGTCCTTGTTACAGCATTGTATCATTTGTATTTGACAGAGGAAGAACTATTTGTTTAGGAGAGACACATCAAAGAAAGGGTAATACACATGGATCAGAAACAGCAGTGCTGTCAACCCCATCTCAAAGGAGTTGGCCAAGAGGGCTAAGGGACACACACATGTACAAGTCGAGAGCGACACCCAGCCAGACACTACCTTACTTTGATGACCTTCGCTGGAGTAGCGACTCTACCGAGCGAAGCTGATCTTTCATGGACATGGCACTTCCATTCGGCGTTGTCACCGGTGGTAGAACAGGTGGAGTGGATTCTTTGTGGCCCCCTCGTGGAGTCACAGAGCCCCTTCGCTTCAGTGAGGTAAAGGAAGGTTGCCGAGGTGGTCGACCGTCACCGCCTAGGCTAGCTGTACTTCCCATCGAGCCAATTCGCTTCAACTTATGACCACCACTACTTGTGGAGGACTGGGGGACAGTGGCAAACAGTTGTGCGAAATCCCCCGCCTCTGACATGAGCAGCTGGGCCCGTACGAGTGACTCTTGCGCTACAAGTGCAGTCATCTCTTTGTGCCGATGCTTCGATGCCTTCGACGCCTTCACTGTCGATCCTCGCCGTGGAGTGCTGGTGGCGGTACAGTTGTGCGAAATCCCCCGCCTCTGACATGAGCAGCTGAGCCCGTACGAGTGACTCTTGCGCGACAAGTGCAGTCATCTCTTTGTGCCGATGCTTCGACGCTTTCGATGCCTTCACTGTCGATCCTCGCCGTGGAGTGCTGGTGGCGGTGGGCGCAGCAGCTGCTGCAGCCCCGGGGAGCGGTTGTGGTGTCGCTGCGTCGTGCATGTTTCTACCAGAGCTCACACGACGCGGCGTGGTCGGTTTTGTAGGCTTTGACGAGACAGCGACCGACTTTACTTTCGATTGCCGCTGACCGGCTGCCGCTGTTGGAGTCGCCTCAGAGTCGGCAGAATTGATAGGGTGGGCAAGCAGCAAATGATCTTTTAATAGCGATTCGTATGATACGAGCATGAAGTCACGCAAAGCGTTTCTCACCACAAGTTCTTGGCGCTCTGTCGTGCGGCGCTGATTCGCCTCAAGAGCTTCTAGGATCGGTGGATTGTCTCGCTCAACGTGGTTACCAAGAGGTCCAGCTGGCGACGCCACGCCGAAGATGTGACGAGGGGATCGACTAGAGTTGTTGAATGACACCGCTGCAGAGTTTAGTGATGATGTCATCAGATCTGACGCGGACTCTTCATAGATATGACCGCCCCGTGCGGTGAGCAGCAGTGAATGTGTGTGTTGGGCAGCGGCGTTTCCTCCGCCTACATTATGGAAGGCGGACACCGTGCCAGATGGGGCCTTGCGTACAGGCGTTAATGCAGGGCCTGCTTCCTCAGGTGCTAGGGATCGTACCGAGCTGCTCGAGCCGCTGCTGCCGATGCCCATGGGTGGAGTGCCCAGGTTGCCGATTAGGGGGCTGATGCCGGAGTTGGGTGCGGTATCACAACGGGGGCTCTGGCTCGGTAGGGTGGTGCAGATCATAAATGAGGGCTGACCTCCGTCACCAATCACGACGCCATTCTTGGAGGAGGTGCTAGATGATAGAGTTTTGTTCAACCTGGCCAAGTTCCTCGCAGACAGCTTTGGTCGCACACTCTGCAGGGCAGTTGAATTGGCGGTCGTTGTGGTGGACCCCGTCGGAGTTGCACGCGAGGATGTCCCCGCGGCATGCGACGGTGGCGCTGGCCGCTTCTTTGACGCCGTGCCTGCCACACGAGGAGGAGCTCCTGCTGTCTTGTCCTCTTCATGTGGTAGTGGAAGAGACGAAGCAAACGAATCATTCGAGTGAAGGGCCGCTGGTGGCGCAGCAGCCACTGGACCTCCTGTAGGAGACGAGACCGATCCACTTCCGTGGTGCAACAGTGGTGAGAAGTGATCCGACGTCGTTGTGCTCCCACCGCTGCCGCCTCTAAGAGTGCGGCTTCCTGACCCAGCAAGGCCATCCAGGCTCGGCACGTGCTGCTTGTGGGGATCATCATCACGGTGTGACTGCGGTTCGTCGTCTCTGAGCGCTGCAAACGGTTCCCCCTCCACCTCTGTGTTGCTAGGGGCACCACCGTTGCTGTGCAAAGGAGACGTCACATACAAGAGAGGGACGTTGCCATGCGACCACTGGGAGTGGCCGCTTGTGGCGGCGTGCAGCTTCATGTGATGCCCGTCAGCACCGCTTCCTACCGATGCGTAGGTGACATCTGTTGCGGTGGTGTGCATTGGGGATATTAGCGGCGGATGATGACTTTCCACCACGACGGATGATACACGGCTGTCCTCGTGGCTCAACGGAGTCTGTTGGCGAGAGTCCGCTTCTACCATCCGCCACAAGTGATTCCGAGCCGTCACTTCTTCATGCTCAACGATGACACGAGCGGATGGTTCCTGGTCCTGCTCCGTAGCCTCCACCAGGCGGTCCAGTTCTAAGAGCTTGCTTACGGCAGCCTGGAAGCGCCTCGTGTAGCCAAGTAAACGATTAGCTCCTTCCGCAAAGTCCTCTCCGATTTCTTGTTTCGCAATCAGTGCGTCGGCCACAAGCTCACGTCGTACGTGAGTTTCATGCCACACAAGCAGCCGCATCGCCCACGTTACATATGCACGGTTCACAATTGCGTCGCGACGCATCGATTCGATATTCTC
This sequence comes from Bodo saltans, assembly GCA_001460835.1. Taxonomy (NCBI): domain Eukaryota; phylum Euglenozoa; class Kinetoplastea; order Eubodonida; family Bodonidae; genus Bodo; species Bodo saltans. Next base: position 13,708 of record CYKH01001960.1, on the reverse strand, counting down.
GAAAACCGCTCTTCGCTGCTGATGGAGCCAATTCTGCCGCTCACGCAAGGCTTGACGCAGAACCAGCAAGTGAGCCTCGAGGAGAAAGGCACGGTAGTGTGGTATCGCGTTGGTGACGGACAACCACTCTCGACCAGCACGAAGGAGCTGCTCGTGAGGAACGATCACATCGTCACACAACCGACGACTACGCTCGGCAAGAAGTCCCTCGTACTTGGCCTGCATAGCTCGCCTCACACCACTCCTTCTAGCGCGCTCACGCATTCTTCGCTCTTCATTTGAGATCTCCGCAAACGCAACGAACTCGTCGTCGACCATGGTCAGTCGAATTGATGTCTCAAAGTGAATCAACACACCAGTCCTCTTCTCAAACTTAGCCGCAACGACGCGCCTGAACGCAGGAGGGTCCGAGAACCGAAGGGCCTCTTGTGCACGATGCCGCGACAACCATCCTCGTACATAACTTTGGATGCGTACCGCAGATCGAATGTGCAGCTTCATGTCCAGCTGCTTTGTGTTCTTGCGCAACGCCACCATTTCCCTATGATCGTGATGAAGGCGCATCGAAAGCATTGAGTGTGCTTGCCGGAAGTGCTGCGCGGCCGCACTAAGTGCGAACCTGTGGAGTTGCACAGCTCCCATTTTGTTGTGAAGGACACCAAGCTCCACTGAATCTGGAGCCGCTCTCTTCATGACGTCCACGCTCATCTGCAGTAGTTCGAGCGATCGTTGCCCATCGTCTCTTGCCGTATCTCCGCGTTGATGGTGAAGGGTTGCACTGCGATCTAAGTCCTGCGCGTAGTTGACGGAACACTCTCCGTAGATGCCCATGCAGAGACGTCGTGCTTCGCTGGCAAAGGCAATGCACTCATCCCACATACTTCGGGTTTCGTAGTACCTTGACGCCCTACGACACACTTCGTACGTAATCAGGGGCGGGGGTGAAGAAAAGCTGCTGGTTGTGACAATCGGCGGGGCTTGCTGCGTCGAAGGGGTTGAAGGCTGAGATGATGATGCGTACAGCGCTTTCTTTTTCGCCAGGCAGGGCTGTGCGGCGAGGCTTACCCAGCGCAAGATTGCGCCAGTGGGGACGGTTGTCTCCTCTAGCGGAGGTAGGGGGGCATTGCCCGCGTCATGGTTTCCTAAGTGGGCCTTCAGCAGTGACTCTACGAACTGAAGCAGCGTGAGTGTTCGTACGCGGTGGTTTGGCGTCTTGATGAGCAGCTGCAACGCTCGCGAGAACATCGCAGCGCTGTCTAGGTAGTCCACGCCGCTGCTTGCCAACATTCTGCCGGACGCCCACCACAACTCCGCTGCACGCATCGGACATGCATCGCGTTGCTCCAGCGACAAGGCAGCCGTCCTCAGCTGTGCGTGGGCATCCTTCGCCCTTCCTAACGCACCTACTACGAAAGCTTTCACCGTGGAGCCGAGCAGTGTGTCCAACGTTCGTTTCGATTCCGCCACAATGCTACCGTTACTGGTGCTGTGCTGTCGCTGAGACGCAACAACCCACTCCTCCGCAGTGGCTAGTGCTTCGTCCGCTCTGCCACGGGCGACCAATGCACGGCAGGATTCAAAAATAGATGGCCTTGCAGCAGGTAGCAAAGGAAGCACCATGGCACTCGACTTTGGAACATTATCAAATGTTTCCATCGTCCACACGCACGTCGGGAAGAGGCCAAGTGCGTTCGTCATGTACCACCGGTCATCATACCCGTGAATCACTTCGATGCCCTTGGACTGCACTCGGTTTGACTCTCCGAGGATGCCAGAGTTGCCTGAGAGGTCATCACGGAAGAGGGACTCTTCCATCGTGAAGATAGACGACACGCCATCACCTCCAACACCTCCGAGCCGCGCATCAGGGGCCTCGGTCGCCGTGATTTGATCCACCAGCACCTCTAAGATGGTGTGGTGCAGTGCCCCCTTACGCGTCAGCACCACAACTCTCAAGTCTTCTTGTCGTAAGTACTCCACATTGGCTCGTGGAAGCGGGATTAATGCCTGAGCAACATATGTGTAGCCACTGGCAGAGGTAAACGTCTCTAGCAGGGGGGCCGTAATTCCGGGGAATCCGGCGGCGATCACTCGCCGCATCGCTTCGTCTTGAGCAAACGGAGTGACAGCATCACCAGGCCATTGCGTGATGACAACGTTATCAAACCGAAACGCTGTGGACGAGCCTGCTGCTCGAGGTGCCCGGGAGGGCGTGTCCTCGATCACGCGCACGTAGCGGTCGACTGCAGTGCGGAATGCATCTCTGACGGAAGAAGCGCGCTTCTCGTATCGTGTTGTGGCGTTGGGGTCCAACGATGATTTGACCACGTCCACCATCGCTTGGTACTCCTCGTTCCAATCCCGCAGATCTTTGCTCATCTCAGCCGAGGTGGCAAGCAGATGACGGGAGAAGCCGAATACAAATGGGTTCTCTTCACGAGATCCAGGAGTACGGTGATGGTAGCCCGCCATCGCTGACGCCCCTCGCATTGACATCGAAGGTGAGGCACCGCGGTAAAAGCTGGATTGGGGTGAAGAGATGAACGAGGTTGCAGCAGCACCAGGGGGACGAGATCTGTTGTGCGCCATTGGGGATGATCCGTGATACGCCATGCTTCGTGCTGCCGACATCGACGGATGGGAGACACTGTGCCGCACAACGACCTGCAGCCTCCAACGGCTCATGAAGCCACGGCCACACGACTGAATAGTCACGACGCTCAGTTGCACGAGATCACGGAGGAGGAGCTTCTCTTGATAGTCGCGCCATGCATTTTGGAGCACGAACACGGCCTTCTCGCGGTATGCGCTGCACAGCAGTTCACGCGTTGCTTGGAGTGCGTGGTACACGGGGTGCTGCCGGCTTAAGCCTGGCACAGCTCGGACAGACGAATGTTGACGCAAGAGACGATGTAGTGCTGCGCTGGCTCGCGTGTACTCCCCAAGTTCCACTTGCAGTCGAATGAGGTTGTTGGTTGCGGTCAAGAATGCAGCTGAGTTGACACCGCGCAAATCTCGCATGATCTTTTGGCACGAACTCAGCAGTTCACGACACGTTGCACCGTACTTGGGCACACTCCATTTGTAGTACACGTACGACAAGTAGTTTGATACTACTGCCATCTCTTCGGACGCTGGCCCGTACACCGCCGTGCACAACTCCATTGCATCGCGCAGCGTCTCTGCGGCGGCCTGAAAGTGTTTGCCCTCAAAGAGGACCGTGCTGAGGGACCGGAGTGTATCCAAGCCGCGGGGGGAGGGGCGCATCCTCATCACCGAGATCGCAACTTGGTTCTGGAGTGCGAGTGCGTCTTGTACGGCAGGTGCCTTGGCAGTGATATCAATCAGACCATCGAAGCATGATAGCAACATCGATGCAGGCACTGCATCTGACAAAAGGTGTCGGGCCATGTCCAACGCGTCGTTGTACTTCTTCTTTGCTTCTCGGAAGGAGCTTTGCGACACTTTTAAATTTGCCCAGTTGATCTGAAGGAGAACCTTTAGTCGCGATAAGTGAAGGTGGATAGCAGAGCCATCCAAACCCCAACGTGCGCTGCCTGCCACAAGGCCAGCGCCAGCGCTTGCGTTGCTGTCATATCCATCCAGCACGCGCTGATACAACGCATCGGCGACTTCTACTTCGTTGCACCGTGCGGCAACCAATGCAGTGTCCACCAGGGAGTCGAAGTAGAGGAAGTTACGTGAACCTAATTTCAGCCGACGCGACGTAATCTTTCGTTGAAGGCTTAGTGCTTTGTCGTAGGCACCACTCCGGCAATGAATTGCGGCTCGTCGAGGGAGTACAAAAGACACAAGTACCTCTTGAGGGCAGTCTTCGTCTAAGGCCTCGTTCATGATCCACCTCGAAAACTTTAGCTCTGACGCAACGGATAGGATCGGTGAGAAGTTGTGCGCATGGGGTTTGCACGCTATCGCAACGACAACCCCACGATGCATGGTTAAGCCCAGTAGCTCGCACAATCGTTTGGTGATCGGAACGTGCTGCGTCTCAAAGATTCGTCGGATGTGATCCATCTCCTCCATTCCTGAGATTTCAAACTTTTCTGTGAGGATGGGAAGGAGAGCGTCTTCGAACTTAGAATTTCCCATTGGGTCAAATGAGGCGGATTTATTGTCAGACGCTGACGCTGTGGCGGTGACTGCCACTGTGCGCAAGGAGTTCGGTTGGGTGCCTGTTTGCTGCTGTTGTCGCCGTACCATACTCGCTACTGCTCGCGATAAGTACCCGGTGGCGTAGTCGGTATCCATGCACGATGCGGCAGCTTCATCTTGGGATGCCTTCTCAGAAATGATCATCTTGATAGTGCGTGCAATCATTTCGATGCACAGGCATGTTGTCACGCCGTCCAACGCCTCCGCATCTTCAACAATATCTGCCAGCTGGGCAGCACTATTGAGCCACTGGGTGAGTACACGTCCTAAGAGTGCAATGTTGATGTAACGCTCATGCAGCATCTCCACGAGACGCTGCTGGCGCTTGTTGTTGCCTGTTGGAGTCGTTGTGGGGCGGTAGAGCAATGTGGTCGCCATGGTCGTCTTGTCGCTTCGTTCATTGACAAGGTCAGGGAGCACGGAGACAAGATCGGCGATGGGCTCCTCGAATCGTTCTAAACTTGCGCTGCTCATGTAATGTGCGGGCTCTGCATACTGAATCAAATGCTCCAACCGAAAGTGTGCGGTGGGGCTAGTGTGGGACGGAAATAACGGAGGGAGGAGGCCCACGGCGTTCGTGGCGTAGTACCTTCCGTCCATCCCCTCGACGATCTCTAGGCCCATGAACTTCCACTGGTTGCCACAGTCATGCGGCGTCAAGTTCAGTGCCTCAAGCAGCCGCACGGTGTAGTGGTGCGCCGCTCTTGTGTGGGTCGTATCGGCCACGGCATCGCCACGGTACACCATTGATGGCTCCGTTGTGGGTGGTGGGGGTACTGGGGTGCTGTTGTGAGAGTTGCCGTGGATGCTGGCGTGGCGACGCGGCGATACAGTAGCGTGTGATTGCGTTGTGGTGGCCGAATCCGCTAATGGCAGCAGCGCTTGCACCGACACGACAACGCCCATGTAGGAGAATGTTGCAGTGAGTGGGAAATGTAACTGAGGAACACGGGCTTCAAACATGGATCGAAACGTTCGTTGCACCGCCTTCCCAATGTCAGCGTTTCTCCATCGTCGAATTAATAAATTTCCTTGGCGAAAACAGCCAGGAAATTGAGCAACTGGGCGAATGCCGGCACGCTTCCTATGCAACGAAGACGGTTGCTCCACGCCCATTCTACTGCTGCCTGACATAGCGGCACGCACACTCATGGGCACGCCTCCTCTTGTCGCAACAACTTCAGCATCGCAAAGCACCGCTAACGTCAGCTGCTTTGCCGTTGCATCAAAGTCTCGCAAGAGCTTCTCGAGTTGTCGCCTCCCTTCCACGGACCATGGGGGTCGACATTCCACCTCCCATAGCGCTTGAAACTCTTCGTTCCAATCACGGGACATCTTATCGAGTGATGTGGACTGATGTCGCAGTGGGCCAGAGGCAAGTAAGTACGATCTGGGCATCTTAGGCTCTGCGGGAATCTGTGCCCTTGCGGCGCTCTCATCCCAGATACTGGATGTCAACGCGTTCTGTTCATCCGGCAGGTGCGTGGAAGAACCTCCACTGACGCCCGCGATGCCCGCGCGGCCAGCACCGCTCCCTCCGGGCCCTGCGGTCGAATCGGTGCGGTTCAGTTCAATCAGACCGTTGTGAGATATGTATCCTGCTGGGTCCATCTCACTATTGGACATCATGCTGCGCCTCCTGAGCGGCGTGCCGCTAGGCGCATGAGGGACTGTAGTGGAAGAGGGCTCTACCACCGCTATGGACGGTCTCCTCGACGTATTCCTTAAAGGGGCTGGCCATGCAGTTGAGGGAGTGGCTGGGCTACGACCAAACGCACCTGGTGGGCTGTTCTCTGGAGGTACTCCCAGCAGTTGAGATTCGTTGACCTCCAGCATTCCTCCTCTGATGCAATTGTAATCTATTCCTCTGCACGCGCCGCTTACGCGAGTACTGTCTTTCTACAACGAAAGAGCGTGTCAATCTACGCTTACGCAGGGAGGGGGAGGGAAAATGAAATACTTAGTCAATCACAACAGATATCTAAGTTGGTAAGTACTGTTACAAGGAGGAACATCACAGGGCTTCATCTTTCCCCCCTACAACGTCGCTCCAAACAGATCGTCGAACTCACCGCCGCCAGAGATTGGCGCAGCGGCAGCTCCAAGATCCTTCAGGCGAGACTCTTCCTCGTCTCTTGCCCTCTTACGAGACGCCATGCGCTTTGCTTGTTCCGCAAGCTCAATCGCTTTCATTTCCCGTCCTTGCAATCTCTCCTCTTGAACCTCTGCAGACGCGTAACGTACCTCCGATGCAATGGCTAGCCGCGCTGCTTCGCTGTCAGAGAGCAACAGGCCTTTGCGCTTTGCTATCTGCTGTTGCACTTGTTGCGTTTTCTTCCCTCCGCGTTTTTTAATGCGGCCATCTTCATGCTTCTCAAAAAACTCCGGTACCGGTAGCGCCTGGATGTGTTCTTCAGCAGTTTTGGTGGCCAGCGCCGTGAACTGCGTCGACAACTCTGCCGCCATCGACTCCCCCTCGCTTCCATTTGATGAACCACCGCCTTGGTCCGTGCGTGCGGCAAGAAGTGCTTTCCTACTCAAGACACCCATCGCCTTCTTCAGAGCATTGAGGTTCACCAACGTCAACACATCTTCATGATTCAGTTGGAAGGAGTCTCGGAGGACTGTGGCAAACATAAGAAATCCAAACTGCGCCTGTTTGGTGAGCGACAACAACTGCGCGCTCACACCCAAAGCAGCTTGCATCGGAATGTTCACAGCGTCGCTACATCCGGCCACCGTCTTTCCCCCCAGCTGTCGGATACCAGCATCGTTCAGGGAGCACAGGGCAGGAAGCGAGCCCGCCGACTGCACGAGTAAGATCGCCACAGTACGTCCGACTAGTGCGGCAAGGTTAGGAAATCCAGTCTCTTTGTCACTCATGTATGTGTTCTTACATAATGTTGGAGTCACATGTGAAAAAAAACACAACATGTACCATAAATGAATCAACACAGACAGAAGGCATCGCAACAGAGAGGGTTGACGCTTCAACAAGATCGCAATGGTAAAATAGTCAACCGATGAGGATGACGCAAATGTACACAAAAAGAAAACCTTCGACTCTGGCGAGGTGGAAAAAAATGTAAGACTGGTGGAGAGGGTACGAATGTGCTAACACCTCAATGTTGTTGACGGACTCACAGGTCGCGATACGCGTCGTCTTTAAACTTGGAAGGGGGCCGGAATGCACCAGGGCGATTCTGGGACCAGACTGGGTACACTACGTGCTGGAAGGGGTCGTCCAAAGGGTCAACGGCAGCAACCATGTCGCCCTCCTTGCCTGCAGACGACGCCAACCCCGCAGCGACAGCCGCACGCTGCAAGCGAGCCTCGACTGCTGTGACACGATGCACGTGACGTTTGGGCCCATCATTGCCGTCGGAAGATTGTTGCTGCGGTTTGTAACCGTTCTCCTCTAAGAATGCGTCGATGTCCAGGCGGACTTCCTCTGAGCGGACGGGGCTATGAGATTGCTGCCCTGAATAAAGCAAGATGGGAACATCTCGATTGATGGTTTCTTTATTGAGCGCCACAGTGGCTCGGCGTGGGTCTCCACGCCATTGACGGCTGACTTTGCTTCCGTCCCCTGGACCCCCACTCAGAGTGTGATCCATGCCGCGTTGCCCGCTGAATAGGGCAGCGTCTTCTCTGTGCTGCTCTTCAGCTCGCTGAGAATCTTCGTATGCATCCGCTGTAACGTTTCCGGTTGAATTATCGTTCTTACGGTGCGAGGCTCGACCGAGGCCGCCTTGAGTTCTTGATCGTACTATGGTTCGGCGAATGGCAACTGCCAAAATGACTGCTGCAGCAGCACCTGCCACAATCCCAAATATGGACAAAGGGGTCAGTGGGAATGTAAAGCTGTTATCACTGGGCAGGATGCCACTCTCCAGATACGCCCAGATGTAGTCCGGCGGGGCTTGGGCTGAGGAGAATGCGTAGTACACGGAGCTCACCACCACAGCGTAGCCAACTGGTGCGTCCGATCGGAAATGCTTCCACGACAAGAGTGGCTGCTTATTGCTGGTAAGGGGAGTGGCACGTGCCATGCTCAAGAAATCTGTTGCGAGTGATTCGTCGTAATACGGGGAAGATGTTTGCACATTACGAATCATGAAGCCAATGGTTGCAAGGAACATGGTGGAGGACACATTTCCTATTCGCCGCTCCGGCTGATTGGACACGACCTCGATGAGTGACATCGGGATGCTGAGCCACTCCGATAGTGCAGCTCGGAAAGAGGGAGGGTCCACCAGTGTGGGTGTGAAGGCAGCCACAGTCTCCACATCCCAATCGGCGGTGCTGTTGACCGATGATGTAGATGGCTTCAGCAGCTGCAATGCAATCACCGCATACACAATCAAGGGATCTGGGGCA